>WTSP01011558.1:137722-158856 GCA_025331215.1 Actenoides lindsayi
TGTGTCCAGAGAAGGGCCACGAGGATGATCAGAGGGCTGGAGCACCTCTCCTATGAGGACAGACTGAGAGAGTTGGGATTGTTCAGTCTGGAAAAGAGAAGGCTCCGAGGAGACCTTATTGTGGCCTTCCAGTATCTGAAGGGGCCCTACAAGAAAGCTGGTGGGGGACTTTTTAGGCTGTCGGGTAGTGATGGGACTAGAGGGAATGGATTAAAACTAGAAATGGGTCGATTCAGATTAGACATTAGGAAGAAGTTCTTTACCATGAGGTTTTTTTCTTCACTGGAACAGGTTGCCCAGAGAGGTGGTAGAAGCCCCATCCTTGGAAGTTTTTAAGACCAGGTTGGATGGGGCTCTGAGGAACCTGCTCTAGTGGAAGGTGTCCCTGCCCATGGCAGGGGGGTTGGAACTAGATGATCTTTAAGGTCTCTTGCAACCCTGGCGATTCTATGATTCTATGACCAATGCAACATGCATTATTTCCTGAGTTTTCTTCCATGAGGACAGTTACAAGGTAACTGCGATAAACTTAATCAGCTTTTGATTAATTTAGATTTTTCACACTCTGGTATAAGCCTTGAAACAAACTAGGACTTCTATAAAAGTATAGAGCTGTTCTTATAAAGGATATGGTAGATAGTCCTCACCACAAAGTTGAATTTGTACACTCCTCAAATTTTACCTTGAGTCTACAGATCTGGTTTTGTGTGCTTGCAAATATATTTCTTATAAGATAGAAGAAAAAAATTGACTTCCAATAATTCCCATTTTTTGTGTGTGGTTAAGTTTCAGTCTTGGTACAGGTGTCACTTTTGACATTTAAGACAGAAGAAAGAAGGGGAAAGAATTCTAATTGTAATTACTTGCAGCTGTGCAAGTGAGTTAAATTTAGTGTCTACTACATATATAACCATTGTTTATGAAAGGTACAATGCTACTTAAAATTCTGTTTATATGTGGAGCATGCTAAAATTGAAGATATATAGAGCTTTTTAAACTGATTATTTTTCTTTATCAGATTGCTTTTTAATATCAGGGAAATGTTGAAGGACTGATCAAAATTTAAGAACACATGAATCTATTCAGATTTTGAAAGTTGAAAGATTTATTATTTAAATTTTCAGATTAGCTCAAAATGTGTAAATCCTTTTCTACTTCCATTTATCAGCAAAAAGTATTAGTATTTGGTGAACTGAGGAAAATACACTGGCTTCATCTGCAAACGGAACAGGCAAAAGCTGTGAAGTTCCAACTCAAGTGTATGTGACCTAGGATTTGGTCTCAACTTTTAAATTCTCAATTTGAGCAAATACTAAAGAACAACATTCACAGAGAGAAATCACTTTGGTGGTCTTCTGGAAACCTTTCATCTATTGCCTAAAAAGTAGCTTATTCTTTTCAGTGGACAAAAAATAGTTGGAAAATACTTGCATAGTAAGTTCTGTTTGCAAAGTCAGTTATGAAGAACTGTTTACACAGAGCTGCTTCTGGGAAACATCCAGTCAAGAGTAATTGCCTAATGGTAATGCACAATCAAATTAACTAATTGCAACAACTACTGTAAATGAAAGCCACAGTAACATGATTTTTAAATTATGTGAACTTTGCAGGAGTGTGGTGTGCAGGAGAAAGTCCACTGGCAGACATTCCTGTTTTATATTGAATTTGGAATTTTGCTGCATAAGATAATTATTTTCTCTCTAAGCAAAATCTCTGTTTTAACTTACTGGCTATTTAGTACTACTTCTATGTGAATTCTATATTAATAAAATAATAATAACTTCTTGCTAGCATAGATTCTACTTTCTATATCAGTTAACAACAGAATCATTAAGAGGAATTAAAATCTATATCTGAATCTATAAGTCTGTATTTCTGATTATTTAAAAAGAAAAAAAAAAAGGAAAAAGAAATGTAAGTCATTCTTTTATGTAAATGTAGTTACCCTTATAGAATAAGCTATATGTGCAAATACTTTCCTAGAAATACACTTTATAACATTTGGATGCTTGGTCTTAATATTTTATTTGTATTTTATCTTCTTTGATATCAGAATATTCTGTACTTCTTTTATACTTAGCTACCTTTTTAATTATTATTCAAATATTTTAAGTTTGTGCTTATGGATAAATAGATATTTCTAAATAGGCAGATACATATAACTACACATTTATTATACATTTTATAGCATGTATATAAGACTCAAAACCATTCTACTTATAGTAAAAGAGGTAAAAAATATGCACCAAAACAGTTTGGATGTTTAGAGGTGAAATTCTTTCCTCAGTAGTTTAAGCAATGAAGCAGCACTGGAAGTATCCACATTAATATTTATTTCATATTTTCTGTATAAACCTGTTACACCTTAAAGGTGAGGTTAAGATTTCAGTCCTTATCTATCATGAATCAGTGCAGTTCTATTGAAGTTATAGGGATTGGTTTATACTAGTCAAGAATCTGAAAACTACTTTTATTTTTACAATAAACTAGAAAAAACATGGAGTTAACTGATAAAACAATGCAGGGAGAATTCCTCTTAAGATGCCCTACGTTTATTTGCCTTTTTTTTTTGCCAGGAGGGTGTATGTGGGATGTGAGAGTGGGGACAGTTGGTGCAGAGGGTGCACTGTTAAGGGTGGCAATACTTATTAATGTGAGAGAAAATAATCTGAACATACTTCCTCTTAAGTGGTTTTGTTATGAAACAGATTTTCTATGAAGACCGTATGTTTGTTTTAAATAATGTGCTCTCAAATTAATTAGCCACTACTTGATTTACAAAGTAATTAGCTGAATATATGTTTAGAAGTTTAGGAAGGTGTTAAAGCAATACTATTTGAGAAAAATCATTCTCCACAGGAGCAATATTTATGAATTTGATTTACTTGGCTTGCCTCACATTTTGTCTCCTAGACTTTGATGAGAGGTGTGAAAAGATTGTAAGCATGATCTTGATAAAGGAAAATCATGTACCTGATGTCAGGTTGTGATGTCGTGGAGCTTCTTTTACTGGTGGGATACCTAAAGAGTAGAACATTGAAGATAAATTAATCTTCAGTTTCAGGCCAAAATATTGAAATTAATTTAATTTAGAAACATGTTGGTTTCTCAGAATCAACTTACAGATAGATATCTCAATAAACCTGACTTTTTGTTTGTTGGTTGGTTTGTTTGTTCATTTTTTGTTTTTTTAAGCATTATTTTCCTAGTAAATTATTTAAACATAGATATTTTATGTCTAGAAAACCAAAGAAGCAAACTGCTTCTAGATACAAGTTTAGCAAACCTGCACCAGTACAACTAACTGTTATCCTCTGAGGTTCCAGAACTTCAATATACAATGTTTATATGCAAGTCATGGTCTTTATGTCTTAGACCACTAATTTAATAGAATAGTGCAACTTATTACTTATCTCCAGAGGTATAGGAGATTTAATTTCTCTGTCTATGTACTACTGTAGAGAAATAATCAATGCAGTGCTGTGTTCCAAACGTTAGCCAGAATACAGGAGACCATGACGTCTATCTTATGTGTAAAAAGCTCTTCTTGTTATCATGTAGTTATTTTACAGGGGGAATCTAGTCATCTAAACCACCACACAAGCTATGGAGATAAATTTGCACTACCTTACTAAGGAGGATGATAGCAGAATAAGTGGAGACTAATAATCCTACTAGTTTGTGAATACAGTGCTAAGAGTACTGTATCCAAGAGGACCCTGCAGAGAGGTTAATGCTGTACCAGGCAGGGAAAGCCACAAGCAAGGCACCACTGCAGCCAGATTGGATGTGATGATGCACTCCTTACTCCTCACATGCAAAGGAGCCATCAGATATACAGTTACTGGGGGTTTATGTACAGTTTCATCAGCTTGGCTTACTTGCACATATTTAGAAAGACTGTCAAAGTGACTTTTTTCAATCCCACAGAAAGACCCTAATGTTCACATTTTCATTGCTGTTTGTAGAGATTTTAATCCCTTTATTACCTTTGTTTCTTTCATCTTTCAGATGCTTCTTCTCTATTGGTTTTTCTAGCAGGGAAAGAGTAACACAGTTTAAGGTTGGTAAACTGATTACATGAATAGATTACTACCTAAAGTTTTCAAGTAACATTATTTGAAAATTAACACACGTCTTTTAGGGACTGTTTCAAATAGCAATACATGCAAAATTGTAAACTCATAGCATTTTTATTATGATCTTCTACATATGCATGCACACACAGAGTAAATTCTTACCTGCTTTTTCCTTAGCTGTCTTTGTTTTTTTAATGGCTGGAAAGATTTTCAAGGAAAGAACATTAAGTGACAGGCATCAGAAATATGGGGCTTTTACAATAGGTACATTGCACAAAGCTGATCTCCCTAGTAATTTCCCTGGAATAATAACTGTGGTAAATGTGTCTTGTGACATATGTATGATGTATCTAATATTACAATTGTGGCTGCTACCTTTAGTGGCAGTTCTGGGCTTTCTGAACAGTCTTTGGATATTGTTTGGATATTGCTGGTTGTGGAGTAGTTTTGATACTCCTGATAAAAGCTTTAGGCACTAGAATTCTGTCATTCCCTAATTACTGCCAGAATTCCCTAATTACTGGTGTCAAAAATGCAACAGGGAAAGATCACTGGCTATTGCCAGCTTCTTACCCTCTTTCCTGGAGCAATCTCTGAAACAGATAAATAAAAAAACCCACTCAGAATATGAAGCTATATGGACCTTTAGAATCACCAAATGTGACCATTCTTAAGCCCTGAAGTAGTAGATTCTGATTTACTTTATTTAGTTTATTTTTTTTTCTGTAATTGTACATTCACTTAGAATATGTACTTTACTTCTTTTTGGTATTCTTTCCCCAGCTCACAAACACAGACATTTTGTCTGTTACTCCATTCAACAAGGCAGATTGAAATTAAGTAAAATGTCTTGCTTCAGGCATCTCAGCCTGTTTCAGTATTCCCTATTGACCACAGCAGAAAACTGGCTGTCTGCCTTCGAATTGTTCATTTTCACTTCATATTGTACAACCAGTTGTAATAATGCTTTGTTCAATGTCTTCTGGTGCATGTGCTATCTGATTAACACTAGCTTGCTCAGTGCTGATCACCTCTGTCTAGCTCACCAAAATATGCTGCAAGAGATGAACAGTGAAAATCACATAACCAGACGTCCAGAACAGTTTTTTATACAAAGCTGCATAGCTGCAATTCTGTCAGCTTACCATTACAGATTTATGTTAGCATTGTTCATTGTTGATGAACAATATGTAATAATGAACGCTGATATGTTCATTAATTCTTTCCATTAGACATGCCAGAGAAATATAATATTTACCTGCTGTTGGGATTTCACGTGTTGGCTCTTCAGGAAAATAATCAGAAATTAATGAAGAGGAAGGGAGGAACAAAAAGGATATGAAGTTCAGTACCGTGTTTTTTTCATGGCAAGCAACCATTTAAATAGATATGCTCTTTCATCTGCAACTTTTCTGCAGGATATCAATTTGCAAAGAAATGTGCCTTAACAATGGACATGTGCACAGTATTTCACACTGAAAGCTAAGAATTCTCACTCTTTGATGTACTATAATCCAGCATGCAACGGTTCCTGCAAATGCAAACACTATGCCAATCAAAGCTTTCCAGCAAGCAAATATTTAAATAGAGTTATTTTTAAATGTGCATTCAAGGTTATACCTGACTATGCTATTAAAAATAATAAATAAATGTATTCAGTTTAATTGTTCCCTCTCTTTTCTTATAATCCATACATTCCAACCAAAGACTGACACTGACCTTCAATAACTGGCATTCACCCCTGCATAACTGTTTCTTCTGCATTATCAGTTTGCCTTGCCTTTGAAGAGCAAAAGCTCTTGAGAGCTGGAAAGATTTTGACTACATCTTTGCACAGCATCTAGCACAAAAGAAGGACATATTCCTGTGCTATTGCAATACTCATAAAAATTAATAATAATTGATCAAGTCAATTTGATAGAAATTCCCTGGTATAACTAATCATCACTCTTTTAAAACAAAAGAACATATAAAATGTAATTTGAATTCCAATAATTTTTTAGCCATCACTACTTCATTACTTCCAGTTTAATTTTAGAACACAATTTTAAAGAAAGAGACTAACCTCACTATTAATTGAACCTAGATCTGGATAAACCAGAAATATGCTCACAAAATATTTCAGGGTCTCCTTTGCTTGAATTTTCTTTTTTTTCATGCTGAGTTTTTGCTTTAGATGAGCATGAGGTGCTATGGCTCACATCAAGGTGAAAATGTTTCAATCAATGCTTTTTCAACAGGAAGACTGAGGAATTAAGCATGATTTTCACTAACACATCCCAGAAAAATGTAATTCAGGTCTTTGTTCATAAGGAGACTCATAAATGTCAAAGCTCAATACTTAGGCATCACAGGCATTCAGCAAAAGCCAGTTTTATTGCTATTAAATGCTAACTTGCTTAAACCTTTTAATATTTACATTTCTATTATGATCATTTGCATACTTGCTGAAAGTTGATATAATACTGCATAATGACCCATGGATTAATACCTCTTTTCGTTATCAGAATTTAAAAAAAAAAAAAGAGAGAGAGAGATTTGTCTGAGGCAGTAAATCAGGAATCTCTCTCCTTAATTAAGGGTTTGTTTTACTGAGGGATCTGAACTGGCCAAATTACATACATATATCCTAATTTAGGATTAAAAATTTATTCCCTTGGACAGTGAGGTATTGGAACACTGTTGACCTGAAAGGTAGTTAGTTTCTCTGGTATATGTAACATAAAGGTCATTTTCTCCTCTCTGCATCAACAAACTTTCACTTACCCTTATGACTTTGGGAAACACTTTATCATGGGATTTCTGTTATAGAACTAAATGGTAATGGAGTTTGGCCAATGTTTAGTTTTTTCTTAAAATACCAGCCTACATATTCTTACTCTTGACTGCAAAATCCAGTTTGGCATTAGTTCTTGCATGAGTAAGATAAGCCATCAGTTTTGTCCTCTGTTCAAGGTAGCCTCTCACAATTTGAGAGTCTTTCATCAGTTCACAGGGAGTAAATTCTGAGTTTCATTACATGTTTAAATTTCATATAGGATCAATTGCTGTCAAAGACATTCCTGCATTTTAAAACAGAAATAGTGAAAAATAAGATAGCTTAAAATTGCAGGATAATTCACTTGGCAGGTTACTCTGAAAATGTATTTGTTGTTAATTTGGTGACTTTTCAAACTCACACTTGTATTTCTGTTTATAACCTGTCATTATTACAGGAAAGATATGGACGTGCTGGAACATGTCCAAAGAAGGGCTACAAAGATGATCAGAAGGCTGGATTACCTCTCCTATGTGGGCTGACTGAGAGAGTTGAAGTTGTTCAGTCTGGAAAAGAGAAGGCTCTGAGGAGACATTATTGTGGCCTTACAGTATCTGAAGGGGGTCTACAAGAAAGCTGGTGAGGGGCTTTTTAGGCTGTAGGGTAGCAGTAGGACTAGAGGGAATGCATCAAAACTAGAGGTGTGTAGATTCAGATTAGACATTAGGAAGAAGTTCTTTACCATGAGGGTGGTGAGATACTGGAACAGGTTGCCCAGAGAGGTGGTGGAAGCCCCATCCCTGGGAGTTTTTAAGGCCAAGCTAGATGGGTCTCTGAGCAACCTGCTCTAGTGGGAGGTGTCCGTGCCCATGGCAGGGGCGTTGGAACTACATGGTCATTAAGGTTCCTTCCAACGCTGACAACTGTATGATTCAGTTACTGATACAATCTCACTATGGACTTAACCCCCATGTACTTTTACAGTAAGACTGCACAGGGTACAATGTGTGAATAAATCCCACCCAGGATAAATCTATGGATTTGTTTTACATTCCTACTAGAATTGAACTCCAACATTAGTGAGCATTTTGTGTCCATGTCTACATCATATACTGAATTACATGATAGCTATGTTCATTTTATGGCAAGTATACTGTACACCTGACTGAGAAATATATGAAGCAAAGCTATATAGAGCTCTAGAAAAGAAGAAGGCAGTGATCCAACTAACTGTTCTTCTTTGAGTGGAAAAAAGGTTATTTAAAATACATAGCTTTGACGCTTAAAATTTTGAACTAGAATTATTCAAGGATGGGTAGCTTAAATAGGCAGTGTAAACGTAATTTTGTATGTGATCATAGGTCTACTTGTAACTTTTTTTCTTTTCTCTTTTCTTTTTCTAAAGGCACCGTTAACCTTTTTAATCATTTCAAACAGCACGATGTAGATTCAAGAATGTGGTACAGACATCCCTCTGCAAAGGTCAAGGGAAAGTATCTTGGCTGTTTTTTATATTCACAATATGTCAGGGGAATATAGCTTAATAAAAAAAAAATATAGACAGTGATTTTGGATTAACACGATCCTTATTGAAGCAAATCATGAGGAATCAGTCACTTAAATTCTGATGGTTAATAGTAGAGAGTGCCATTAGTGGCTTTCTAAGATAAAGCAGTGCAGAAGACATGAAATGTCAGTGAACAGATCCCATGAATACAGGACTGAACAAATTTGAATACTGGAATCAAACAGAAGAAAATTTACTTAAAATACTTGCAGAAATGGAAATAAACCAACCAATAGCCTCAGAAGAATTAATAGTTTTGTAGTAATAACTTGAAAACTAAACACAGCAATGAAAGATTGCAGGAGACCCTTCAGCTGGCACATTTCAGATGCTTCATGTTCCTCCTTCGGAGCTAGCATTCAGAATAGCACTGTATCATCAGACAGGTGTCTAAGAGCAGGTATTCATCTTGTCTAACTTCAAGCCCCAAACTTAGGAGCCTAATTTAGGAAACTTAATGAAATCAATTTTCCTTGCCTTGATGTCAGCTTCTGACCAGGAGCAGGAAGAGGTCTGCATTTCATGGGGTTTGACCTTGGTTTTGGATACTTTTGTGGATTACTTTGCATGAGAATAACAAGTGATTTGATCTTGATGTGTCAGACACAGTACAAAAGTGAAAATAGAGATCTTGTGCTAAAGATGCTACAACTAATTCATCTGTGAAGGTCAAAGTTTTTACAGCTCAAAGCATTCAATATAAACACTATCTTTCTGATCACTGTCTTTTCACGATTTGCAGTATCCAATGTTTAATGACTTGCCACAATAAGTATAGATCCCAGTTTTTATCTATTCAAAAGTCTTACTGACCTTAACAAGAATGTTATCCAATGCAGGGGAAGTCTTTGTTATGAAAGAAATTCCCCTTGAATCCTCCTTAAAACTCACCCAAAATGGAAATATTCCTTTCTCTTATCTAATTTAATTTAGTTTTATATTAAAATAGAAAAAAATGAACAACTATATTGAAACAAGTCCAAGAACATCCTTAGTGAATTAATGACATAAGTAATTTCCAAATGGTAAAAGTACTAATGAAAAGGTTATCCAATTCAGTTATGCTGCATGCCATTTTGTTATTTTTAATAAACAATATATTTACATAAAGACAAAGCATGTCTACACTCATCTAAAATCACCAGAGCATCAATTATGCTACTAGCATAATTTATTTTATTAAAAGTAAAAAATTGCAAACAGAATTTGAAAGTTGCAGCTTCACAATATTAAATGATAAATACATTTCGTTTTTCTGTGTTTAGCTGTTACTAAGCAAATGGAGTACAAGAGTATCTGTAGTATAAGCAAGAAAATAACACTAACATGCCAAAATTGCAAAAATGCAAATTGAGACAACATGCATCAGAAAAGAAAGTTTATATTCTGTAGAAAACAAGATATGACACATACTCGCAGTGTTTTTCAGTTTAACTGGGAAGTAAAAAGAAGAAAGAAAAAGGGTCAGAACAATCAGTTGCAGCATAATACTGTTACGGTGGAGAATGGCTTTATTTGTGCTATATATTTACACTTATCAAAATGTATTTTTTAGTACTTTCAGAGTAATTACTAATAATCTAATACTTGATGATAATAGTAGGGGTGTTCTTATCTACACATGGTAATTTCTATGCTAGAATTAAGTATTAATAATACTAACAATAAGGATTTTAATTCTTCACTTATTTCCTTTAAAGAAGAAGCATGGAGAAGACATTTTTTAAACCCGTGGTGATTGCTTCAGAGTGAAACTGAGCAGTGCTGCTTCCTATACCTGCAGTAATTTTGCTCTGTGTTGTACAAGTGAAGCTGCATAGGAACTATGATATGTAGACACATTTATCATAAATGATGGATAGAGTCAGGTCATGATCTGAACAGTGTATCATATACTACCTGCTGTGCATGAAAATTAAAGTTTTGCTGGTCCTGAGAAGTTGACTCATGCAGGAAGACTGTCAAGTACAGTTAAAAGGCAGCTATCCACAAATAATTAGCAAAATGGAGACATTTAAAGCAAGGACTTTCAGAAAATGGGTCAAATTCTTTGCTGGTGTAACTTCTTTGACATCATTTGAATTACAGAAGCAGAAATTTGACCTTTGGTATAGATATCTTCAGAAAATGGCAACCACCACTGCAAATATGTACTGTACTACCTTAGCTATGGTATGACACATCAAGGCCATTCTACGCAGATGATAGGGCCATGATTTTGACACTTGTCATATGCAATTGTATTTTGCAATTTCTTTAAATGCCAGTTTTGAAAGTAATAAATGCATAAAATGCATGAGTGCTTACCTGGTTTTGTAGGAGGGACATCTTTTTCATGTCTGAGTGTTTCATGCTCTAGATAAAAGAAAGAGCATAACAAAATTGCCATAATGTTTCTAAGTTGTTGTTTGTTTGTTTTGGTTTTGTTTTTCTTTTGTTTGTTTGTTTTGGTTGGGTTTTTTTGTGGTTTTGTTTTTTTTTTTTAACTAAGGATTGCATGTATGTTTTTCAGGAATAAGCATTCATTTTCTCTTGCTTCATGCTGTTATTTTTGAAAAAAAGACATATGACTAGTTACTAACAGATTATCCAGTGAGGGATCTGCCACAAAATAGAGTTCAGTAGTACTGCACATCACTCCACACACAGCTACTATTAAAGATACATGCATCTTAAGGAATAAGTCAGTTAATAGGGGCTCCTCTCAATTTCTGAAATGTAATTTGTATTTACTCTCCATTCTTGTTATCTGAAAGGAGAGCACAGAGCAAACTCAGCAACCATTCATTTGACCTTTATGTTAATTCAGACATGAGCTGAATTCCCAAAGTCTCGAATGCATCCTGTTCCATATAAATAAATTATATCTAACTGTGGAAAATTAGAGAACTATCACTGCTTGTTAGGCAATACATTTTTCTCCTCCTGTCCTTTCTATTTCGTAATTGTTGCTGGAAAAAATGAGAATTTATGTTAGGTTTCTGAAAATGGAAAAGATTAAGAAACTTTGTTTTAAAAACAAGGTCTAGCACTAGATAATTTAAACAAAAGTCATACATGCTTAAAAGGAATTGAACAAACCCCACACCATAGATCTCATTGAATAATAGCAGTTATGCCAAGTGCATGTAAATAGCGGCCATAATATGTTTTAAAGACAAGGAACCAATGGTTCCTCAGATATATTAGGTATGCTGCCCTTGTTTCCAAGTGATATTTCCCACAGCAAAAAAAAAAAAAAGTGCATCTGTTTCTTTTTGAGCAACAAGGACACAAAGGTTGGCTGTAAAGTAGAAAATGTTGGAAATGTGAGTAGCCCCTGAAAAAACAGCAACACATCTCAGCCCTTCTGCTACTTCAATGAATAATTGAACTCCTAACAAGTATGTTTCCCGGTGAAGATATATGTTTGGAAATGCTGAGATGAAGACATGATAGGGAATTTTAAATGGTAAACAGTTTTATGAGGTATGAATTAAAACTTATGTCAGTGAAGAGTATATTTTTCCCATATCTGGGCAGTATTTGGAGACTTAACTGAAATTAATTTATTTTTTTTTTTTTAATTTGCTGTTTATCTTGCAAGCTGAGGATAAGAAAGATACAGGAAGTTAACAGGTAGGCTGCATGGTGAGTTAATATATGGACTCTTATTCAGTTCATTTTGACTAAGAAAAATCTAGAATTAGTTATACTAAAATAATACACAATTAGGAAAAAAATATGATGATGGCTTTCTTTTTATCTCTGTAATTCTTCCCAACTAAGTGCTAACTAATTCTTTAAAAAGCTTGTCAGTTTTGTGTTAATATTTGTGTTGAGGCTTGTGATACAGGAAGCATAGAATGAGTTGACTCCTGTACTGAAGCAATTGGTTATGTCAAATGGACTTCTAAATAGCAAAGACAAGACAGTATGTTAAAGTAAAGCAATGGAAGGCATGGTGATAAACACAGTATAATTTTAAGCAAAACTAGAAATTTCCGAGGAAGAGTTTCTATATGTTAAAGTCAAAAAAGCCACACATATTTTACAGGATTTTTTATGTTTAAGGTAGGTACCACGTACTTGCTGGCTTTGCCTGGACTACTGAAGACAAAAGAAGGTAAATCATAACATTTAGATATAAAGATAAAAGAGATTCTACTCTTTTCTTTTCTTTTCTTTTCTTTTCTTTTCTTTTCTTTTCTTTTCTTTTCTTTTCTTTTCTTTTCTTTTTCATTCAAATATTTTTATGACAGTCAGCTCTCAGTTGCTCTTAGATTCCCCCATTTATGTCAAGATGCACAGTGTTCAGGCCCCTAAAATGCAGGTAGGCTCTGGTATGTTTAGACCTTTGAAATTTCCACTAGCTATCAGCTCCTACTGAAATAATGCAGTATCCTGTCATTTAGCACAGTGACACATATATATGTTCCGGGACCATTTCTTTCAGTGTAACAGTGTAAATCAGAAGTTGCTCCAAACTAGTTAACAGATGATTGGAAATTTTGGATGGGATTCAACTTTTTTGCAATATTAAGAATACATTGGTCTACACTTTCACTTTGGAAGGCACTAGTCATCTCCAGAAACTATAATTCATGTAATTATAAAATGTCTGTTGAAGAAAGATGGGATGATTTACACACAGTTTGAAGTTGCCTGTTTCAAGCTCAACAGGTATTAATCTGAAAATTTACAAGTTATCTCTGTAGTGGCTAAAGTTAAGTTGGCCAACCTGAAAGGCTGCATTTTCAGTTTGGTTCCAATAAACAGAAAAAAGACTTGGCAAGCACATGATTCTAACAAATCTTACAAAAAGTAGGCAAGTCATGATATTTCTGGTAGCTTTTGTTTCCAACCACTACTAAACCACAGTTTGAGACTTCCAATTCTACACACAAACTAAGACTGAAACTTAGTTGACCCTACAGACAAAATTGTGAATTTAAGTGTGACAATCCTGTGAATTCAAAGATATCTTTCTTTCTTCTCCAGACTTTTTTGCCTATCAGTAATTGCTAATTCATTAAGCTTTCAGGTTAGAAATATATTGCAGTAATTTATTCCATGCTATTAACAGAAATGTAATTTATACAGTTTTGAAGAAGCTATAGCAGTTTATGATCAGATAAAAACTATCAAAACAAGTATTTTTATTGGATAAACAGAGATAAAACATCTATTCTGCTACTGCAGCAAAGATATATATGAAAGAAGAACAGAAATGAAGTAGTAACCAGCACCATTCAGATTCAAACAAAACAGGATTTTATTTTATTGAAAATATTAATCATCATCATCATCATATCAAATGAAAAACTGTTTTTGGCATCCTTGTCCAAGATTTGGAAATCTTTCATTTTATGTTTTGATGAAGGCTATCCCCAGTAGAAATCAAGAGGTTGATATCTAGAAAAATCCTTCAAAACAGCTTTGTGTTGACTGTCAATGATGATGAGAGTGGCCTTGTGTGACCCTTCAGGGCTTCTATAACAGTCAATATTACATGATTTTTTTTCTGTCATAATTATTATTATGAAACCTACAAGGTCTAAATCATAGAAAAGACCCAAACACTTAGAGATTTCCAAAAGCATTTTTCCTATGAGAAAGCCAGTTTAAGACCCATTCAAGTTCCTAATCCAGCTGGTGATTCATCCACCTGCATCACTCCCTACTTGGGCACTGGTGTCTGTGCTGTAAATTCAGTCATAGAATCATAGAATCATAGAATAGTTTCATCTGGAAGAGACCTTCAAGATCATCAAGTCCTAACTTACTCCTAGCCCTGTCAAAAACCGCTAAACCATGTCCCTAAGCACAACATCTAACCACCTCTTAAGCACTTCCAGGTATGGTGACTCCACCACCTCCCTGGGCAGGCCATTTCAACGCCCGACAAGCCTTTCTGTAAAGAAATGCTTCTAATATCCAGCCTGAGCCTCCCCTGGTTCAACTTCAGGCTGTTTCCTCTTCTTCTATCACTTGCCACCAGGGAGAACAGACCAACTCCCATATTGCTACTACTTGCCTTTAGGTAGTTGTAGAGGGCAATAAAGTCTCCCCTCAGCCTTCTTTTCTCAAGGCTAAACAGTGCAGATCCTTCAGCCTTTCCTCATAAGACATATGCTCCAAAACCTTGACTATCTTTGTAGCTCAACTCTGTACCCTTTCCAGCACCTCAATGTCCTTCTTGTAGAGAGGGGCCCCAAACTGGACACAGTATTTGAGATGAGGCCTCACCAAAGCTGAGTACAGAGGACTGATCACCTCCCTGCTCTTGCTTACCACACTATTCCTGATACAGGCCAGGATGCCGTTGGCCTTCTTGGCCACCTGGCCACACTGCTGGCTCATGTTCAGACAGCAGTCAATCAACACCCCCAGGTCCTTCTCTGCCTGGCAGTTCTCCAGCCACTCCTCCTCAAGCCTGTAGCACTGCTGGGGGTTGTTGTGGCCCCAGTGCAGGACTTGGCATTTGGCCTTATTGAAGCTCATAAAATTGGCCTTGGCCCAGTGACCCAGCCTATCTAGATCCCGTGGTAGAGCTTCCCTACCCTCAAGCAGATAGACACTTCCACCTAGCTTGATGTCATCTGCAAATTTACCAAGGGTGCATTCAATCCCCTCATGCAGATCATTGATGAAGATATTAAACAGGAGTGGCCCCAGTAGTGAGCCATTGGGGACATCACTCATGACTGGCAGCCAACTGAATTTAATTCCATTGACCTCTTTGGACTGGTCCATCTAACCAGTTTTTCACCCAGGAGAGTGTATGCCCATCCAAGCCAAGAGCAGTCAATTTCTCTAATAGAACACTGTGGGAAACAGTGTCAAATGCCTTGCTAAAGTCAAGACAGACAACATCCACAGCCTTGCCTTCAGTCACTTGAAAGACCTGAAGTTGAAAAAAAAATAAACAGCAATGCCTTACAAAGATGTTTGCATCATTTCAGAGATCTGATTTACAGCTACACCCTAATTCATCAACCCAGCTCTGGCAATGATGCTGGAACAAGCAGCCCAAGAGCTGAAATATCTTGATCTGTCTTCGTCATTGTAAAGACTGTTCCTAGAATGGTGTTTGCAATTCCCACCCTGCACTATTTCCCCCAGGAGAATGTTATCAGTCACATATTTCAAAATATTGTTAAAAAAAAAAAAAAAAAAATTGCAATGCAAATGTATTACATTACATGTACTGAATATCGTTTAACACCACCTGTCCCCACCCTCCTCATAAATCAGGAAAAAATGACTTGGTCCTACCTGACTTCTCAGTAGGAGTTGTCTTTTGCTGTTTAATTTTCTCCTCTACATTGTGAAAGCAGCATTAAAATTAGAAATTCACATTGTGTTAGCATAGGTGCTTATAACTGGAAAAATATTTCTACATGTAGTGTTACACTTATGGTTCACAATAACAAAATAAATGCATGTCTTTAGCATCATTTTCCCATTGTAGCACTGCAAAACAGAATGTATGTGTTATAAGTTCTGACTGCATGGTGAAATCATTCTCCAAATAAAAAATAAATTACTGGGCCTAATGTCTCATACACCAGAAAACAACCATATACCTGGTAGTGTCTTTCATGTAGACATTCAGGTGGAAACTGCATTTTAATAACACAACTATTACAACTTTGTGAACATCACTTTCCTAGTTCAAGAACTTAGATAGTGTTATTGGTATAAAACACAGAATTTCTGCTTAGACACCATCTATCAGTATGTATGGATGTATCCATGTGTGTCTACACACTGAAGATGAGAGAGGTACAGAGACCCCCAAGAACATGCTAACTTGCAGAGGCACATCCACATGGAACAGTTCCAGTCTGAGTGCCAGTTCATACTGCCTGCTACTGGACAAGCTTAACTAGACCCAGATGAATATCTGTCACAAAACCTTAGAGTAGTCCTGAGTTTATGCTAATCTCATGAGAGAAGCTGCCCAAGTTCACATGTTGTTGAGCTACCTGTAGCTTTGCTCAGTGAAGTTCTCAGATGATGTGGATCCATTTCAATGTCAGCCATCAGTGCTGAGCTGCCTCTCCTCCAAGTAAGATGGTGGATGAAACTTCAGGCAGAGGCACGTTTTCAGGTGGAGTTTGTCTTAACTGGCAAATGGCCCAGTCAGATGGAAACTGGGTTGTTTGTTTCAGTTCTCTCTGCCTAGTTTGACTTGAACTTAACCCTTCCTGATCCTTTCCTAGCTCTACTCCCATTTTCTTTCTTTTGTCATACCTGAATTCAAACCTCTCTCCTAAGCCCTACCTTTCAACATTTACATACATCGTTATTTTTCTGTTATTTTTAAGCCACATTCAGAACACATTTCTCCTACTTCTCTCTGATGGAAGGAGTTTACAGCCACGTCTCTGGCCCCTTCCTTTTCCCCAAGACCTCTGCGAGGCATCAGATTGAAAGTGACAATGGCTGGGTGGAGGTCAGGTTGGACAGGGAAGCCTTGTCCACTGAAGCCATTTGGCTCATCTGAGTGCTGGTTGGCTAGAAATCCTCCTGGGTAGTCTGTCTGTGCATTCACAGAGCTCCTTGGCTCCTGAATATGAGCAATGTTTCCAGCCTGGCAGTCAAACTTGTCTTTAAACAGCATGATGGAGGGAGGTTCTGGCAATGATACGGCTGGCTAGAACCACCTATGAATTATCAGATCCCTGGTTTACTCATCATTGTACCAGTGTATCCTGAAACAGCCAACCACAAGAACTACTGCTGTTCTGTAGAGGTTGTTTCTCTAGAACCCATCTGTCCAAGTTTGGATGTTAAATCCTAATCTGCACTCGACTAAACATGTAGAGAGTACAGTATTTAGAATAGTGGATTTTTGCGTGATCTCAGCATACATGGCATATCCTTAGAATTTTGCATGCAACTTTCAGATGATTTTTTTTCTGAGGGCAGAAAACAGGTTTATCATCTGCTCAGTGATGATTTCTTTTTAGCTTGGGTCTCTGAGATTCCCAGAGGTGTACACTCGCCAAAGAGGCCTAAAAAAACATTTACCACATGTCAATAGCTGGAGAAACAGCCTCATTGCTGCACAGTCCATGTTTCTGATCCATACAAAGCATCATCCAGCAAAACTACAATACAAGTATGGACATGCAGCATACAGCAGCTGAGGTTTCGGTTTTGTTTGTTTGGTCTGTTTTTTTTTCAGTTTGTTTCTGAAAGGAAATCAGTACTGATGGGGGAAAATAGGGGGAGGGATAAAACTCCATGGTTACTGATCTTTTCCATTCTTTGGAAATAAAATATAGCCCTGCGTTGCTATGCATTTCAGTTGTCATCTGGTAGGTGGCAATTTAATTTCTCTTTACTTGTATTAAGTTTAGGGCTTTTTTTCCCCCTTACTCAGCTATTGTTATTGTCAGCTTCTTATGAAAGCAGTGAATTAAAAAATCTCATATCCATTTCATGGCTGTCTGTGAAGCTAGAAATGTTTTTATAGCACAAACCAGCAGCTTGAAGATGCAACTTGTTGAGATAAAATATCCTCTTTCTGCTCTTAGACGAGCTTTAGCATATAACAGTGCATTTCACTAATTTCGATTGGGATATTAAATTTTCCAAGTACCAGTACACAAAAAATCCAACATGCTAACTTTAAACAGGTCCTGTATCATCCACTGGATTAATGACAAGTAAAGCTCAAAAGATTTGGAGTTTCTTGTTTTATTTTTTATATTATGCCTGCTCTTTCCAACCCTAAATAAGATATTTTTTGCTTTTTCTAATTCTGGTGAGAATTTACAGCAATGTTTGTTCTACAACTCTAGGAGATGATCAAAGAAGTCTGTGAGTGGATGGCGTGTATGATCTGTTTAAAAGTGTTGGAGGGATTTCTTTTCAAAATTAATTAATTCTTGAAAACAGAATGTCTTGGACATGCATGTGGACTTGAATTCATCTGGGAATAAACACAGTAATTCTTTGATATTTATTTACCTACCTATTCTGCAACCTAACCACACAGTGGATATTGATCTTTTGATTCCACTGGAGAACACCCTGATGTGTTTCCTGGCAAATCTCCAGGAGGTGACTGCATAGTTTTTCTTCTGAGTTTTTCTAGCTATTAATTGTAGCCAGAAGGGAAACTGAAGGAGTAGATTATCAAAACTTAAGGACAACTTTCTCCTGAATGCACTTCAAGACATAAGGAACCTTCACAGAGTTATTTCTGTTCACCAGAATCAGTGTTAAGAAAAGCAGTGAAAAAAAATTGATGAGGATAATACATAGTAATTTGGCAAGAACAGAAGTAGCATTTCCAATTTCTCATGTACATTTTGTTTAATATTTAGAAGTCTTCCCCAAAAAAATAAATTGATGACCTCATAAAGCTACAAGAAGTCCAAAATATTTTTTTTGGTGAAAGTTTCAAAAAATTCAGGTTTTGTTCTGATTTTAGATGAAGCCCAGAGGTTAAAGTTCTGAAGCATTTAATCGGAGAGAATTTCTGTCCTCTGCAGAGCTCTAGTTTTGCAACATTACAGACATTAATATTAATTTTTTCCCTGATTTATCTAATTTAAATGGAAAAATATAAAACTGTAAACATTTCTCTGTGTATTGCAGGCAGTTGCAGAAGAATTGCATCAGGAATGAATTCTCTCACTTTACTTGCTCTTAGACACATACACATAACACTCTTTAATTTGAATATTTCCCTACAGGATCAATATATTTTCTGAAATTCTCTAGTTTCTCAGTCATGTGCCACTTCTAAGTCTGATGACAGGAGTTATAGGAATACTCATTTGAATGTGCTCTGAGTCAAGGTGAAAAAGGAGGCCACTGCTTTGTACAGGATGAGGCTTTTATAATTCAGCCTGCTAACTCAAGAGCACTCATTGGCACACAGCAGACAGAACTACTACCACCAGTGCTTGCAGATTAATACTTCCAGTCATCAAATGAAACTCAAAACAGCCACTGTTCTCCAAAGCAATCATTAGTCACCTGAGAATAGATCTTTTATGTTAAAGGAAATTTAGCAAGCCTTTTTAAATTTTTTTTCTTTTTTTTTTTCTTTTTTTTTTTTTTTTCCCTTCAAGTATTTTAATTCTGAGAGCTTTAGTCTGGAACAGAGAAAGCTCCTAATCATTCCAATATACTGTTTTGTGGCACCATGCTCTGATGTTTGCAAATGCCTCACCAAGGACATTTATATTTATGCTGCTATATGGATGAGATCAGGCTGACTGTGTGGCAGAACTGATTTCATTTTACAGGAAAGGTGAGTTGTCATGCCACCTGCCTGGGCAACTCACTGTTTGGCCACCACTGACCCCTCCTAGAATGCACATTGCTGCATAGGCTGGCTCCCTCACTAAAATGTTCCTGCTTTGGTTGAGCCCACCTGCACTCACCTGCTGTCTGAAGAACTCTGTCAGCTGGTAATGCACAATAAGTGATCAATGAAGTAGAAAAAAAAAAAAGCTTGACCTCTGTGTCTTTGAAGGTTGGAGTAGGAAACATTGCTTTTTTTCCCTGTTGACTCAAAACCAGCAATAAAACTTCACTAATTCAGCTACAGAGGGCATGCTGGAAATCTCAAAATGCCTATGGAAATATATAACTTACAGATAGAATATTGTATTATAAAAATAAATGAAAAAAAAATAGTAAATGCATAGAAGAAATAATTTTCTTTCAAAAAAAATCCAGGAAAATGAAAGTCTAATAAAAAAAAAATGCCTGCTTATCATTGAACACATAACATTTTAAGTGGTTTATTCAATGACTTATTCATGAGCACTTAATTTTTATGTGAAGTTCAAACAGCAGCACTGCTAGCAGAAGTCAATGGGACACTGATATTTGCTTCTCAGTGCTGACTGCATCCAGTAAGACCACTTAGGAGTGATGTATGTAGAGCAACATTAGCTGAGTTTCTATGAGATTATCCTCCTAGTCTTGTTTCTTCACATCAGACCCAACTGTGGATCCCTCAGTGCCTTCCTTCTGAAGAAGCATGATACACAAAGCCCTGGTTTGCAAGGGGGACTCCTGCCCACCACAGGATTATTACTATTATTTTTAAAAATTGTTCAGCTCTTGTTCTTCTGAGATTCAGAAACTGAAGGCTGCCTCTGCTCAGGCTGTCATGTACCTGGTGAGGTCTGAGCTTCTCCTTTTTGAGGACCAGAATCACTTAATGTAAAAAATGCTTTACTGAAAAGATGGTCTAATTCCAAGTATTCCTCTTTGTTGTACTGAAGAGTAGTAGATTAACTTCTTCTCCAAACTCTGGAAAGTGGGTTTTGCTAATGCTTTATAAGCCTTACTGCACCAATGACAGGGATGGTCACAGGAACTGTGAAAAACTGTGAAAGCTAAATCCTTTTAGTTAGATTTCACCCTCATTTTTGTTCCTCTTCCAAACTTTGAAAAAGCCAATGACACGAAGCAAAAAACCAGTGTATTACTCAAGAAAGTCTCCAAATTTTGCAAACCGCACATATCCTTATTGAGTGGAGCCTGCAGTAACTGGAAATTAAATTACCAAACCTACCTGGCTTAGTCTGAGAGATAGCTTTTTCATGTTTTACACGTTCGTGCTCTGCAAATAAGAACCCTTACATTAGAAGGCTTTTTATTTTTTAGATTTTAAAAATAAAAATTTCTTATTATGATTTTAAAAGATGGCTTTGCATTACGTATCCATACTAGACTTGAGATGATTTTTCTGATAAATAGTTTTCTTCAG
>WTSP01011558.1:158902-184584 GCA_025331215.1 Actenoides lindsayi
CTTTTTAATGTGATTTAAGAAGTCACTGAATTCCATTCTGTGTTTTTTAGAAATATCATAGAATTTATAAAATTGTGAAATGTTTCTACTAATAATTTTGGTTGCTATCACCCGTCTTCAATATAGAAAATTGCTCCTTGATGTTTAACATAGAAATCATGAAAATGTTTTATTATAACAGAAGTGGGATTGTCTCATATAGAATGACAAAAAAAAGTTCAGTATACTGCATAAAGAAAAAATAGTTTTTCATATTTCTCTGTTAGCCTGTATTCCATAGATATATTGTGAAGCAGTAACAATAGTAACTATCATAATGTGTTAAAATAAAAGCTGTATGCAGTTTTGTACTACTTTAAAACAGTATGATATCTGAAACCCAGCATTATGAGACAGGAAGAGAAAGCTATGGCATTTCAGAGGAATGTTAAAAATACTTTTCATTTTGATTTATAGCAGCTGTGTCTAAATGGTGTAGGAGGTGAGGGCTGCAGTATACCAAGAGATGAATCTCTTTATTGCTTGGATGAGAGCCCTAGCCAGAAAATTGCACACATCCTCCCGCATCTGTGTCCATCTTGATTTTTTTTTCCAGTATGAAGCTGCCACAGAGGCAGGGGGTACAAGCAGGTCTTATCTCAGACTGAATTGGAAAATGGCTTCCACGCAAACTGGGACCTCTGAAACACACCTGCTCCCTCCTGCATTATAGAAAGAGTTATTAAAAACCAGTTTCATAACACAAAATTTCCTGTGAGTTTGTGTCGATGAATCCTATCTTAAGTTGCTAAAACTTTGACCACATAAATACCTTCCTCCTAAAAGCTGAAGTAGCAATAATCTTTACCAAGTTTATACTTACTGTGTTGGTGAGTTTTCCCTGAGGTAGCTAGAAGTAAACAAAAAAGGTGTATTTTAATATTTTTGTGACTGTAATACAGGATTTAATGCATTTATTCATGACTTTTGTAGGCATGTAAAATAAACGTTCTGTGAAATCTGTATTAAAGTGTGCAACAATTAGCATTGTCTTACTTAGACTATCCACGCCAGACACCTAACTGGAACACACCCTAAATTCCTTATTTAACCAAAGTTTGGCTTAATTATCCCTGGAAGGCTTCATGCCTCCTCAGTGGGCTGAGTTGCCCTCACTAAACGGTGACCATATATCAAACCTAGGGCAACTACTTCGCAAGTGAGGTGCTCAGTTCCATTTAGAGGAAGGAATCCAATACTGGATAAAGCCAGACAAATAATTTTAGGTTGAGTGAGGAAATGACACCTAGGGCAGTCTAAATGTAAGAATTAAGAGTCTCTGACAATTGCACCCGCCTTAGTGATGTCAATGAATTTCAGATGGATTCAGTGACATTCTAAGGAGCAGAAAGACATATTTGAAAATGTAATTAACATAACTGGGGTACATCAAAAGTAAAGGACTCAGCATTTCAGTGCCACAATTCCTAATCTTAGTGCCATTTCACTTTCTACTTTGTTTCCAGAAAAAAACAGATGAGGTCAAACTGCAAACTGAGCTAAGCCTTTCAATGAATCTTAAGAGAACATGTCCCACATAAAGAAAGAGCTCAGGGAGCTGTACCAAATGCCATTAATGGTTCTACAGAAGGAAGTGAAATGCCATGGCCTAACACACTAGTTGGCTTTTTCTTCTTGACTTTTGCAAAGCAGCTGTTGTTTTTAAGAGAATAAAGGTTCTACCACCTGCATGTAGCAGGTGCACTGTTTGTGAAAGAGTGTAATCCCACAGAGAGATGCAGAAGTGCAGGGGATGAGCTGCCTTTGCTGGTACAGCAACACAAGCAATAATTCTGCTGCTGTTAGGTCCTGGGCTTTGATTCACTGAACTCCTGAGCTCTCACTGGGGGCAAAAAGTAACTGCTATGCAAGTGGATTTCTGGTTTGGTTGTTTTCCCTGCAGTATAAAACTGCTCCCATTTTATATTCATCCTCTATTTAATCCAAGTTGTTGCTGTGCATTTAAGGAGACAAAAACCGGAGCTGGTGTGCAGTGCAAGGAAAAATAAACATTTTTGGGGGTAATAGAGACTAAAGATATAAATTAAGTGTACATAGTTGCTCCTATGTGAGGAATCAAAAATAAGAAACAGCAGGAAAACAGGGATCTTATGACAAACACACATTTGTTTTCTTTATTATTTATAAGAAAACCTTAATAGTTTCCTAAACTTCATAAGCTTAGGTAAATTCTATTGTAATTGAGTAGCCATGAAACATGCCTGAAATTTGGAGAGGAAATTAATTTTTTTGTTGTGTCAAAAGTCATAGTGAGATATGCTCATTTAGATATGAATTACAACTTCAAAAAGGAAATTCATGGCAAATATTTTTTAAAAAGTCGAATTTCAGGGCTGATATAATGACTTAAATAGCTATCACTAATATTGTGTCATGTAGCACTTGTAGTGATCATGTACAATAATCAGTTAAATAACATATGAACAGTATTGATTTAAAGACTCTTTACTGTCACTGCTTAATGCATTTAACTAACTAACTTTTGTTATAACATCCTTAACTCAGATTTCCAATTTGTTTTATAACACTAAAATCAAAATGAAACCATGATGCCTTAACTTTCCAGTGAAGCCAGTGCAGTTATTTCCTTTTTTTCTGCTAGTGAATATGAGTCACAGAGAATGTTTAAAGCAATAGGAACTCAGCCCAGGTCTGGTCCCTCAAGTTTTGGAAGATTGTCCTTGTCCATATTTGTTGAGGTATTAATTAGCTAAGATTGTATAGGGTTGTCATCCATCCAGAGCATTAACACTGAGATTATTGCTATGAGAGCTTTGCCTAGAAGCACAGCCTTTCCTAGTGTAACACTCAGAGATATTTCTACCACATATTTTGATGAAATAATGATCTTCTGAGGTTAAAAGTTGTTGTCTGTTCTAAAACACATCCATATTTTGTTGGAAAAAAAGCCCCAAAGCGATGTTTTCGGGTGGTCTTTAGGCCATAAAGATAAACATTTATGTTTTGCCAAATCTGCTCTTTATTGCAGTCCACTCAATATTAATCCTATCCTTATGTGTTATATTTTCTCATCAAAGATGTAATTCAAATGATAAGCAGAAAGACTGTCTGTAACATGAATATAACATAATATATATATGTATAATATAACATGAATACCATGATTTTTAGTCTACTTAGTGAAAATGGGAAAAATTTAAAAGCTAAAGGTTAAAAACGTAGTCAGACTTTAAAGAATATTTAATGATCTATTAAATGGTGTTTAACCTAAAGGGTGAGAAATGAAAGGCTATATTCTGGTTCTGTCGCTCATTTCAAGTGACACTGAAGGTAAAAGCAGCTCTATTCAAATTTTGTGTTTAAATAATATTTCTTTATGCAATACCTAAATAAGCTGCTAAACTCCATGCTGCAAAATGTGCAGATGTTCAAAATTTTCACGATTTCAAAAAGTGACTGGGTAAAAGAGAGAAAAATCCACCAAGTGCTCTTAAACATGAAGATATGGTTTCTGGCTTAGGAAGTTCCTGAGTGGAGACTGTGGGAAGTCATAAAGCAATCTCTGTGTGGCTGTTTTATTCCTGTACTCTTCCCTAAGCCTTTGCTGGTTTGGCCATTGGTGGAGAGATGGTGTTGGATTAGATGAACGCTTGGTCTCAGTTCAAACAGCTGTTCTGATCTTATTAACTAACAGGACTACCTGTTAGGTAAAAAACTGCTTGTTGTTCACAATGTTAGAATATTCAGTCCTAAGTAAGTACTTCATCTTAATTTATTTAACAACTAAACTATACTAGAGGAGGGAAAGGGTCAGATTTAGATCTAATGAAAACAGATGAATCTCTGATGAAATATTTGAAGCTATATAAGAGCTCAACTGAATTATTTGGTTCTACCCTCAACAAAAACATTTTTGAACCTTCTTTTGTATAATTCCCAATTAAGCTCGGTAATCAGGTTTGATAGCGATATTGCTGTTTTTCACATTCACTTCAAAATTTCTTTGACTCTTGCCTGTTATTCTGAGTGCCAGAAGGGTATAAATTATATATCAATATTTTAATTACGTTAAATATAGAGTCAATATATATCTATATAAAAATTATAGAATATACTTTATGTTAATTACATGTTAATTAATTATTTTCTTGTAAATTAATATCTGATATGTGTTCAGAAAATAAACCTTCTGGTTTATTGAACCATAAATTGGTAAGGCTAAAAGCAGAATGTGCTTTTTGAATATAACATGTCTCCTTTCCATCTGGGTAACAGTCATTGGCTGTTCAGACAGCAAATATATTTCTGAATGTGCACACTGTAAGAAAAGACTGTGTTGCACAGGAAAAGAAAGAAATGCCAGAACTATTTGTTTTAATGACGAATAACAAAACAATACTATATGCTGCACCTGAGAAAATTATTTCTAATTGGATAGATATATGTATATTATAAATAAGAAAGTTACTTTTCATTAGGTTAAGAAAGAGCTTAATCATCTCTCATCAAAGAGAGCACAAGAGCACAAAGATTCAGGATTTGTACTGGGCGTTAGGTGAACACACTCATGACATTAATCTGTAACATTACAGGCCAAAATAGGAATCAAACTCAATAGGAGTCTTTTAGTGGAATACTCAAAGTTTGTGCTTTTACCTTCCCATTTATACATCATGATAAAGGATAAATCTTTGATTTCATTATTCAAGCTAAGTAAGTCCATTCTCCCTGAAAGTGACCTCTGAACAAACTAGCAATTTGGTCCTTAGACAAACTAATTGACATTCCTCCTTCAAAATTCAGTGAGAATACTGTAGTCTCTAAGAACTTAAAATGCCACATTATTCTGCCTAGTTATCCATGTGCTTTTAATTTCAGGTTGAGTAAAGCAGTTTTGTTGTAGTCGGCGCAAGGTTTTTCAGACTTTGGAGCAACTGTATGGTCAAAAAGTGAACCAGAATAAAACATATTCCTTACATTGGTCCAGTTCTGAATGTCCTGAATGACAATAACTTCTGAAAAAAAGGGGATTATTAGGATTTATCACTCTGTTCCAGAGGAACTCACCACATTTGTGAAGTTATTCTCTGTATTCTTTGTCATTCAAAGGAGAAGTCAAATTCTCCCACAAGTTTTCTAGATGAGCTGACCTGATACCTTGTATCTGCCTGTGTCCTACTCAAGTCCTGCTGGCTGGCTGGGCAGATGGAAGACTGACTGAACAGAAAAAAGAGTCTAACGAGCATGTGTCTAAAAAATGACTCCTCACAAAACAGATTACTTGCAGCAAGCTTCCTATAAAGAGAATGGCTTGTGCTCACTCTGACCCCTGCTTTGTGTTAGAAAATTATCCTGACAGTATATGGCCAATAGTTACCCTATGGATAGATCAAAGTAAAGAAAGCAAGAAGAGTGTGTGGTAGCATAAATAGAGGAAGTTGCTGTATGATTATGTTGAAGTGCATGCTGTGCCAGCCTTGTCCTTACAGGATTTCTTAGTTTCCTACAGCATTCATTTTACATTTCCGGCTTATTTTAAACCTCGCATTTTCCAGAATATTTATTCAGGTTTCTACACTTTAAGGAAGTATTATCTTGCATTAACGTGGTAGGTGTGAAATAGAAAATTATATATCTAAGGCTATCTGGAAGGTTTTAAGAGAAGCAGAGTACTTGAGCTTCCAGCTAGTGCTGTCACTCTTATTCATTATCGGGGAGTGCTCATCTGGGTCTGTGCAGCACCACAGACTTCCTTGGACTACTGTTTCAGCACAACTATTGTGATTAATAATGATAATAGAGTAAATGGTTAAGGCAAACCCTCCTGAATTGTCATGGTTTTCCACTGTAATTAATAATTAACCACTGATATTAGAGCCTGTAGGATGTTCATTTGCAGCAGACTGATCTTCATATTGCCACTGTCCTCCAAAAAAGCTGTCTCATTGTTCTTTCTGACTTATTTCCATTACCAGAGCAGCCTCATCCAAGATCTCTGCCTTCATAAAGTTAGCATGTTTCTGTCCTTGCTGTTTGCCTTGTACCTTGGGGCTGCATAGTGAAGAATGAGCTGACTCTTGGTTTCAAGGGATTTTGTTGTTGCTGTCTACAGTGACTTGTTTTTTAAGAATTATTTTTAACTGGCTATTCAAGAGTACTTTATGTAACTGGGGAAAAAAAAAAAGGTTCACAAAGAGAAGGGAAGGGAGAAACTTTATCATGGGGTAAATATAGTAAAGTAGCAAAGAAGTACAGACATTTCCAACATTTTAAAATGATTTTTAATGAGAGGAATTGCTTCAACTTGAATCCGAGATGCATGCCTGTAGGGAGCATTGGTAATGATCCCAATCTTTCCCTGTTTCCCAGTTTGTCAGTTAAACAATAGAAATGTACTGGGAAATGTAAATCTTGTTGAAACAGCAATCTTGCATGATAGCATTGAAAGCTAATGTCTTTAAAGTACTATAAGTCTTAAAATCCCAGGAGTACAAATCTTCCATCGATGGAGCTGGAAAGAATAAAATTTCACTCAAATGTAGATGAGGCACATGTGCTGCGTTAATGCATTTCATCTTTAGGCACTTGTGGCGTAAGACCTGAAGAGCTTCCTCTCAATATCATCCTCAGCTTCTGATGTTTTCATGTGCTCTTCCCTGAAATTGTGGGATGGGAATATACAGATGAGGGATAATATGCTTAACAAGCTTTCTCTTTTAGTAGTATCAGTTTTACATTTGCATATAGCTAAGACAAAATGTAGCCAAGCTCAGGCCATACTTTATTGCAACACAAGTTATTGACTTATGAATTCTAACTGAGTGAAATTGGGCAGACTGAGGTATGTAGAATGTTAGGGTGAAGACATTTTTTTCTGAATGTTGACTTCAGTTTATGTAAAACTAGTGTTGTTCACCATTCTACATAAGGAATAGGAGCCAAAAGGAGCACTTCTTGCAGATGTTAATAGTCATTAATATTTGAATCTTCAGCTTATTTCGTAATGCCTGTTATTTGTGAAAGATGTTAAACTAAACCTCTGGGTCCAGATTCCATGCAAATACTTCAAATATGAACTTTGATGTTGAGTTCTTTCCTAACCATGATTGGATTTGTTAAAGTGTAATCATGGTTGAATACATATTTACATATATTATTAAATAAATGTAAAATAATTGTCATTAAGGCAAGAATAAGATATTCCAGAAAAGGAGAAATTTGGAGAGATTAGTTGCTATTATGAGTGGAGAACAATAAAAAATAATTAGCTTTTGAAAAGATGGACTTTTCCCAATATGCTACCCAAATCCATATGGTGATTAAAGTAGAGGGCTAATGACTAGCTTCTAGAGGCAGAACATCCTGAGCCATCTTCATTCCTCATGAAATGCTGCTGATCACTGCTTTTGCTGTAATTACAATTTTGTAAGAGCATATTTCCGAAAATGATGTCTGCATAGATAAAAAAGGAAATGTAGATTACTACTAGAAGAACTGTTAATTCTGGAATTGCATCTGAATAGAATACCTCTGAACATTCATTTGCAGTCATCTTTGTGCAGAGTCATAAAGTAATCTTTTATCCCATGGGAAAATTTTTAGCCAATTAACCATGTGTTATATGGATACCCAGGTGCTTAAGCATATTATGCTGATTGACAGGTGAGAGTGTTGCTGACATGATGCCAATATACAAGTATTACACCTAACTTACAGTAACAGCAAAGGCCACCAATTACACAGATCATTATTTCTTCAGAAATCACAGCTGTTTCATAATCATTAAAATGGTAGTTTAACTGTCTCCATTTATTGGTAGCAAGGGCTGAATAGATGACTATTGTACTTTAAATAAATAAGAATGATTAATACAAGTTGTTATCATAATCGCAATTGAAAAGCTATGCCAGGTCTATCAATATGATTTATTTTTTTTCAGGTTTGTTGTTGCATGACACATACAAAAAACTATAATCTCAATTTCACCTTGAATGGATTACAAAGGTGTAATCAATGACTAAGTTTAGATTAAATCCTGTTGATAATAGAATTGGGGGTATTTGTAAAAACACATTGATGTAAGTTAGCATCGTCAGTTTTTACATGACTTGAGTCCTCTGAAAACCATCGTTTTAGGGAGTTAAACATGGAGTTTGCAGCTTAATGCTAAGAATCATAGATTAGATATTTGTACTAGGCCTTCCATCTAAGTACAGTGAGAGTGGATATTCAATCAGCTATTAAGATCTATAAAGGACTTGTTGCTTTTTCTCATCTTTCTTCTTCTTTGATGTCAGATTCTTAAAAGAGAAAAATTAATTAAAGTTTTGGGAAGAATTGTTAAAATAGATCATTGCAGTGTGGTTTCTGTTTTTGTTACTAAACCTAATCCATGTTCCTTGTTATAGTCAAGTTAGGAATATAGGTATTTCCAGAGGGCAATTCTTTGCATTCTGACAGATACATGAAACAGATGAAACGCTCTCTGAGGATGCTTATTTCTCTCCATTAACTAACGTGAGGCTAGGGTGAATAGCTTCAGTGTAGATGACATCTAAATTAGTATGAATTAAAATTTCTTAATGACTAAATTCATCTGAGGATCTAAAAAACTTTTAAAAGATTTATGAATTCAGTGAAATATCTTGAGCCTATTGCACTCATAATTCCTCTGCCTACTTTCTAGTCATATTTAGTGGCTACTTTGAAGGGTGTTTTCTGGTCATGTCTTATCCTAACTGAAATATCTGCAACATGAAAAGTACACGAGCCTGGCCCCTCAAGATCTAGCTGTCATTGAGCAGAGGTTGTACAGATCAAGTCTCAAATAACGCTGCAAAATGGACATAAATTATTTACATCCCACAAGATAGTTAAGGCAAGGTAGAAAAAGGTCAAGAAAATTTCAGCTAACTCATGTAGGCTTTTGAAAGCATGTTCCCTGTTTCATTCAAATTCTCCGTTCATCAGTATTCCTCAAAAATGCCAGCATTTTGTTGCGTCAGCATGGGAAGTCAAAGCTCACCAATATATGGCCAGTCATGTGTTAAATGGAAAATATCTTTAGGTAGGAGTGGATTTACGGAGTAGATTTACATTGAAGAATACCTTGTCTGTAGTTTAAGACTGCTGTAAATTGTTCTTCGGTAAAATCGCGTTATTTAGTTCTTAATCTGATTCAGGAAGGCAATGTTAACTACTGTCTCAAAGATCCTTTCAGCTCCATCTTGTGGCTAATTAAATGACTGTTACCTCATGAGAGAGCTGTCTATCTTCAACTGTAGTCAAAACAGCACAGATAGTTTAAACAGCACAGTAGCATGTCACTGTTTTTATTATTTTGTCATACATAATACTGAATTTTTTACTCCATTTTACGAAAATACTTTTAAAAGTATATATATTTTTTTCTCCGTTTAGGAATACACATTCTGTTCTGGGGCTGTGTAATATGCTTGGCAGTTATAGCATCAGGTAGTCTACTTTCCTGTCCTCTGAGGCATGTGAAAGTGTGGTTCGTGTTGCTCCAGTGTCATCTGCAGCTGAGCAGAAATCCCACACTGCTGTGACCATTGTGCCTTATGAATAAGAAGGCTGTTTTCCAGTTTTTCTGGAGATCTCCAAAGCTAAGCAGTTCCGAAATGCACTACTGCCCAGTTCTTTTTCAGTCTAGAAGGCATCTTGACTTTTATATACTTTGAAAACAAACACTGCTGTGCCTTCACCAGTTTATGCCATGCTCTATATGCAGAGCAATGATTTCCAAGCAATGGGTAGGGTACCATTACAAGGAGTAATTGAAAGAAATTTTACTTCCGTTGGATTGGCAAATATATGTATTTTGGTGCTGGGATATACATGCCTCACCCATTTTCTGCATTTGTTTGATATTAACTGAACTCAGACTACATGCAGTTTTTTACACCATGATGCGCTTATTGGGCAAAGGATCAAAATGTGATCCTGCATACTCTCCTGCCAATTTATTATTGATGAAACTTGTGAGATGAATGCATTTTTTAGCTTTATAAAAATAATAAATGAATTTAAGAGCAAGCTGCCAGGGTGTTAATTCTGAAAATCAGAATGGGGGTCATGTTATCAACAGGCAACTAACTAGCTTATGCACCTCACTAGTTTAGAAGTACTCATAGCATCTAACTGTAGGCAGTCTGTACAGGAGATACAGTCTATATAGAAGACAGCTACCCTGAATGATATGCACTCTTTGACTTGCTTTCAGAAGTAAAACAGAGCTCTCTCTCATTCATTAGCTTCAGGGAGCAGTTGGCAATTGAGTTTTGTGGTTCCGTTTAAACAATGAGACTATTCTTCCATGTATGCATGTGGAAGTGTGACCAACAGGGATTATGTGGTGGTAAAATCCTGTTTGAGTTCACTCAAATCACAGAAGTAATGAATCTTCAGGCAAGCTTCCTGCGGCTGAGCTGGAGAAAGAATTTACTAAGCTTGTTAAGGTTGCCTACATGACATCTCCATCTCAGTCCATGCCCTCTTCAGTAAGAAATCAATAAGGTATGGGAACTATGAACTGAAATGAGAAATTCAATTCTATGGAGAACTAGGAAACCTTGAAATTGGCTTTAATCTGGATTCATTTGACACAAAGCATTTTTGGAACTCTCAGGAATTGTGAAATATTTTTGAAATATAAAACCGCCACTTTTATTTTAAAATGTTAACATTTTTTCCTTCAAAAAGGACACTTAAAAATGCTGAAATATTTTGGTATTACAGTTCCGCTTATTGTTTTCTTAAGCTGGTGGGCTTTATCTCACATCAGTAATACCTGGGTCTATTCACTTGTAATTCACTTGAGTCTCTGCTTGCACTGCCTTGAATTATGAGGAAGAGTTAAAATTTTTCATGTACTGGCAGACAGCTTTGCTCTTGGGGGTTTTAGGTAGTGCCTTCCTCATGCAAAGGGTTGCTACCTCTTGCCCTTTAGGAGCTGACAACTTTTTAAATATTTCTGTGACAGAATCTCTATCCCACACTCATTGAAAGAATGCATAACATGATGCTGGAAGCTGAAACTATTTTCTAGAGCTTGGGTCACAAAGTCCTAGTGAGCTAACCTTTCAAATAGAAAAGGTTAATGCATAAATTTCATGCATAATTGTGCCTTAGGGTTCCTGTTAGTATCAGTCATATTTGCAGAAATCAGTGAAATAAATAAGCTTTCCTCATCTTAATTTTGTTCTTATCTGTCTCTTTAAACTCCTTCATATCTGATTTATGCTATACACCGTATGTGCCGTTGATAGAAAGTGTCATTCCATCTTCTTCTCTTTATATGATGGCTTGTCACTCTCTCTTGCTTATTATTCTTGTTTTTCTAGATGAGGGGTGTGTATTTGAATACGACAGAATAACTGAAGACAGCTTCGTATACAGTACACTGCCTATGTGCTGCATGATTCATGTGAAGAATGGTATTTGAACTGTCCATGCTGCTACAACAATGTATTCTGGGTAATGAGCCAGTCAATTTAAAGCACTGCCTGGATACTTCTATTATTTTTGCAGCTGGGCAAAAAAATACAGTATCCTTAAGCAAAACCAGCAAACATTACTAATTTTATGACCAGCCAGAGGAATACACATGTAGCCTGAAGCAATTTTTAATGATCACAGAAGAAGCAGAAATATAAAAAAAACATTATCATATTAAGAGTTAGCTAGTGACATGCAATATTTTTTGTGTGGGACCTGAAGACAGTGTGTAACTAGATGAGAAAGCTAAAGCATGGCATGTTCATTTTTTGTTAATTTCAATTTTCGTTAATTCTCCCCATTTGTCCAGTTTAGTGCACACCTATTGAAGACAGGAACATTGCTGAAACAATTCTCCTTAGTTACTGAGAAATTTAATTGAAATAGCATGTTTTTCACCCAAATCAATACCTTCTATGCTAACAGTGTTGGTTATGATACCAGAAAACCAGAGGGAGGTTTAGTCCAAAAATAAATAAAATTATGATATCAGAATGACCAAAGCTGACTTTCAATTTCCACCTCCATGCTTCTATGAAGTAGGTCACTGGTAACCAGCAGGATGAGATACAATCTGTCCTGAGCCAGGTGCTTGGAAGTATCCTAGCTACACTTGTTGGTAAAATCCTTTCAACAAATTAAGAAATCAGTGGAAATTATTTAAAAAAAAAAATAAAAAAAATTATCTTACTTCAAGGACATTTTTAATCTGTTTTGTTGGGGAATATTGTGGTTAAAGAGGAAAAAAGTCTTAACCTGTGAAAAATGAACCAAGGGCAAGCAGTAGGTATTTAAAACAAATTCCCTTGATGTTCTTTAAATGAATGGACCCATAACCTGTGGCACGGCTGACAGAAGTAGCACCCATAGCAATTACCTCACTTCTTTCGTTCCATTAAGGATGTAACAGTCCATATGATAAATTCAAGACTGAACAAAGCAGGCATTTTGATGTCTGAAAACCAATGTAGCTGCCAGTTTTCCGATTCTCCCTGCTTCATGTGCTACCTTTCATGCCTCAGTTGTTGCAAATTAATCTTTGGACAAAATATCCTTCTTGATACTTATTAAGCATGGTTGGTTTTGATAACCAAAATGAATTTTGTTATTCTATTAAACACATGAGGTGAAATTTTGGCTCCAGTGGATTGGATGGGAATTTTGCCACTAACATCAACACAGCCAAGATTTCACTCATGAGCTGTTAAAGCAGTTAAGACTATAATTTTTTTCCAGTAAATGACTCTGTATAGGGATAACTTAAAAAATAATACATTAACAGGATTGAACATGTCTTCATGTACAGACAGCAAAGGTTGACTCTGTTATTAAACTATATGCATCACAAAATTCCCGACATTTTTGAATAAATCTCAAATAATCCTCTGAAATTTATGGAGAAGTTCTGGCAATGTTCCCAGTTAAGTGAGGAATATATGGCTTATAAACCAAATGATCAATAAAGTTGAATAGATTAAAGAAAAATATCACCTTAGTGCTAATATTATTTTTGTAGTTTAAATAAAATTGACAAATTAAAAAAAAAGTTTTGACTCAGCAAATTGTATTCTGAAAGACAATACTATAAATAGATATTTAGGGTCTGATAAATACAATATATTTATATTTAAACTTTTTAAGTAATGTTTTATGTTCTGATTCAGGGCACATTTTTTCTACTAATCTGTTAAAATATCAAAGAACAACTTCAGCAAAGCTTACATTCATGCTACATAGATATCTGAAAAGAGGAAATTAAATGTCCCTAGGAAAGCGCCTTCTGCCAAGAACAAACAGCCAGGTCAGCATGCATGGTGCACTGCAAGTTTCTCTTTGACAAATCCTAACATGGTGACAAAAGCCTTTCATTTTCTTCCCAGTCAGGATGATGAATTGTCTGATACTGGGCTGTGTTGGCCTGTGGTAAAAAGGAGCTAACAATACTGGAAATGACAACTGTGTTATCACAGTAGGAGTAGATAAAGCCAGCTGATGGTAGCACATGAGGTAGTGTATGTCATCTCAATTGTATCACTGAATGAAAGAAACGTTTCTCAGTGGTCACAGCCTGAAAGACACTTCAGTCAAGGGAAAATAATTGATTTACCTTTCTTCTCTTCCTCCTTTTTCACTGCAGCTGAAATGGAAATAAAAATACTGTATTTTCACAACCAAAGTTAATAACATGTAATATTAATAAAAATAATTCAAACAACTGTATATGAGCCCTTTGTCTACAAATCTTAAATCATACATAAATTATGCACTATAGGAAGAGATTTCTTTGCCTGATGAAGAACCTATTGATCAGAAAGATGAAGTGTTTCCTCAAAGACCCAACTCTGCTATTGATGAGAGCAAATTCCAGCTTTATAAATGCTCACACTTAACTTTGGTCACAAAGCCATCATTCCTTCCAGATACTAATATAGGAAGATAGAGGCACAGAATTAATATTTCAAAATCAACAAAAAAGGAGGGCAGACTAGAATGGGAAGGCATGAAGGGGTAAGGGGATTCTAGAGGAAGGTTAAGAAGAGTCGCCTGTTTAAGAGAAAGATGTGATTTTTTGCTCTGAATGATAGTGGTGGTAAACAAATGCATAAAATAAGAAGTAAAACCCCACATTTTCAGGTTTCTAAGCCTCTGAATAACGTGGGAAATTACAAGGTCTGATCATAAAGCAATCCCACCTCCAATACTCACAGCATGAGTTTTGTGGAAAGGAAGATTGGAAGGACTCTGAAAGGAAACTGCTACTTTAAACTTTAAAATTTAAACCCAGTTTAAATAACCTTAAATCAGTTCATCAGAGCAAGCTGTGCTTTGTGGTCAGTATTCAAACTCTAGAGACAGAATAAAAAATCTCCTAAAAGCTCAGCCCAGGATGGCAATAAAAAATTGCATGTATCTGCAACAGGTACTGGGAAAACATCAAAATTTTACTGAAAGGACTGAGATGTCTAAAATGGGAGAGTTACCTGCATTTGCAGATGACTGCTGCAATCCTGAAGGAGCTGAGCTGTAGTCATACCTAAGTCCATTTGAATCCATGCACTACCCATTCCTCAGAGTACTTTTATAGGACTGAAGCTTCTAGAAATGTAGTTACAGATGTCAGTTTATTTTGAAACATGTCTGTTAAAAGTAGTGGTATTAAGCCTCAGCCTTAGGCTAGCATTTCCAGGAAAAAGAACATAGAGGAATTAAAATTCATAGCCCTTGCTACCCAGAAAAAGGGTGTTCAGCTTGGGATGCTCATATGAATGGACCTAATGTGGCATTAGAACTGTAAACGAAACAAGCAGAGGAGAGCTCTGCACTTCTGGGGAAGATGCCCTGGTGCAGGACAGAAATCAAGGGTCATGAGGTCAAAGGAGGGAGAAAGCACAGTCTGAGGTGTTTAAATTTTGGATTTGAGTGCTGATCTCCGCCTCTTCAATGTTCTCAAAATGTCCTTTTATTTCAAACTATTACTACACTTGGATAAAACAGTTCAAAAAACAAAAGGTTAAACCTGCAATTACTGAAATTCTATCAATGGCCAGCGGTACAAAAAGATTCTGATTTCCAAAATTTTTCAAGTTTTCTACCACTTACTCTCCTTTGAGAATGACATAATTTTTTAGTATCTCAGGAATGTGTCCATCATTAAAGAATAGTTTTCATGCCAAGATAGGTGATGTGCATATCAAAGCTGTCAAGTTCTTTCACAAAACTGTTGTTGAAGCAGATTTCTTTTTTATTTTTTTTCCCTCAGAAGCTGCTATAGAAGCCTCAATGGCTTTCAAAAAACATAATTAAGTTGACACATGAAGTGTGTTGGAGAGACTCCCAAATCAGCAGAAACCCCAAATATCAAGACTGAGGGTAGGGCCTGTAAGAGAATGTGTAGTGCAATTCTGGGCTCCTCCTGACTTCTGCCATCTTGCGGGATATGGCTTACCATGCTTCTGGTCCTGAGGCAAGTGCAGGCAGACCAAGGTCTGTTCGAGCCTGCCACTGCTATTATATCCTGTTGTGACATCTGTTTGAATTTTCACCTTGGCCACAATTTTTCTGATGGAATGTACCGTAAGTACTCAATAAATCTTAGGAGATGGAAGAGACCTTGTTCTGACTAGTTACCAATCCATTGTTCTGATCAAATCCTGTTATTCAAATTTCAAATGACAAGGAATAAATTAAAAAAGAGCACAAACACCATCCTTTATATTGCTCTTTCAGAAGCTGAGCAATGTGTTTGTATCTGAAATGCAGGAAAAAGATGGATAGATTACCCAAGGAATTTGGTCTACAAATGATAAAAAGCCAGATTGCCTGTTGAGAACAAATTTAATATATTGTAGCTGGGCAGGGAAGGGCATGAAATAAAGTAGAGTGATGAACTAGAAAATGTGATGCTCAGATATGACAGATGCTCTTGGCTGTGTTCTTTTTTACCTTGCTTATTTGGAGAAAGAAAAATTCTTAAGCTAACTTTTTTTGCCCTGCACTGATGAAAGGTATCATCTAGTTTTTGAATCAGGAATTTGTACCTGAAAATGTGTTCAAAGAGGACTATATTAATAGCCTTAAATCACAGTCTTCCTTTCCTAGACCTGTCCAAATCCAGTAATATATTTCCATATATTTGTTACTCTTTCTGAGGCCACACCAGTGACACGCTATCAGGTTAGAGTTTAGTACACAACACTTCAGACAAGATGCGTCTTTGATTTACACAATGGTTTGAAAAAAACTATATCTATTTTTTCTAATGTATCTACATACGGAAGAAAGTTCTCCACTGACTTGTCTGCAGTAATACTTAGGTCCTTTCCTGAATGTGCATAGCTAATTTAGAGATAATTGCTTTATCGTTTTCTTTCCAGTATATATTACATTCTATCTATTGTCAGTGAATTTTCTTTGTCATCATGCTGATATTTCACCTTGTAAATTCAGTGCATTGCAACCCTTTCTGATCCTGAATTCTTTAACTAATTTTATGTCATTCGAAAATGTCATTACATTGCTATTTCTATCTTTTCCTGCTAATTAAGGAGTATAACTTGAGTCCAGACATGGAATCATAAGCAATTATTCAGTAAATGGACTGCAAGATGAAAATGAATCAATTGCTTTCAGCTTCCTAATCAGATATTTATTTCCTTCAATACTGTGCTTCTTAGGCAACAGTTATTTAGTTTCTGAAGTAACTCCTATAGTAGAACTTTCCAAAGGCCTATTTAAACTGTCACATAAATACTGTTCTTATTACTTTCTTAAGATGTTCAAAACACTTATTACTAAGACATAATTTCTTTTTACAGAAACCATGCATTACTGTCTTTACCTTGACACACTTTGAGACAGACAGTAACTGATCTGGGATAAAGCTGATGGAAATTTTGACTGAGTTCTTTAGATTTATTTTGGTTATAGATATGTGAGTTACAATAAAACAAGACCAAATTCAGGCTTCTCCTCTGTGTGGGGTACTTTGTGATAATGGTTCATATACATGCTCTTATGCTGAAGTGAAAATCACCTCATGTAGGCAGCTAGAGCAAAGCAGCTGGCACTCACTAAACTGATACTGTTTTTGCCCATCTCACCATAAATTGTCCATCTGTTCATATCTTGAGAAGAAGGTACAGTTTTAAAGTATTTAAGAACTGAATAAAGTGATATTTCTTCCTCAGGTCTTCCTAACAGATATTTTATCTGACCCTTCCAGTCTTTCCAAATTCAGAATTTCTCTTATTCATGTCAAGAGAAATTTTAATCAAGTTAAGAAACCACAGTTGAAATAACCACTATATTAAGCAACAGAGAGGAGAATTTAGCCTTTAAATTGGTTGGAGCATCTGTGTTTAGAATTATTCTCATTCAATAACAGGAAACACTTTTCCTGCCCTTTTCTTCCTCTGGTCCAGGTTTTAATGAACAGGTTTGGAGAAATAACTTCTAATTCAATTATCTTCATGAATTATATTATTAGTGGTCAAGGAAGATGTTGCGGTTGAACTCTCCTGCATAACCTGACTATCCCTTTTGTCCTAATTTGTCAGACATGGCTGTCAGACCTAATAAGAGAAATTTAATTCACTGGATAACCCCCCCAGAAGTTTACAGTGTTTTTCTCTTTATTACCAGCAATGCTTTAAGGAGAATACACATGTACATTGTCTAGAATGAAAGCAATGCATGTGTGCAGGCTCTGCTTCAGATTATCAGGAATCACACAATATGGATTATCAGGTTTCCTGTAAAGTCACTGAGTAGAGACAGTAAGAGAGTGGTTACATTCCTGAGTGAGTTCCTTCTGTGTGGAGTCTGGTCCAGCCTCTCATCAATAGCTAAGGAATGACACATACTGACTACTGATAGAAGACTGACTTCTCCTATCCTTACCTGAGACTTCAAACTTATTACCTAAAAAGTATGAGGATTAATTCAAGAACACTCCCAAAGATAGGCACAAATCTCTGTTTGAAAAGATTGCAAAAAGCCAAGGAGCAGGGCAGAGCTACTCAGGGATCTGATCCTTCTGCTACATCAAAGCAAACCTGTCTCTGCCAGTCTCACTTTCCCGAAAGAGCATTCAAAGCACAAAGTGTTTTTGGAGAGGGACAGTTTTTTACTGGATATGTTCAGAAAAGTGTGCAATTAGCCATAAAATGGCAACAAACCAGAGGCAGCCTGATTCTGCCAGCTGTTGAGAAGCACACTGTCCCAGTCAGAGAGAATCCTGGTTCCTGATCTCAACTATGTGAAACAATAATGTTGTGCAACAACAATTTTGGTTTATTGCATTAGTATGTATAAATAAAAAGTTACAGAGATGTATACAGAGGATTTTCCAGAGTGCTATTATGGAGATCAGGAAGTCCTTTTATGTAGCAGTCCATATCTCCAGGAGTGTCAGTATCTTGAGCATCAGTAGACATACTTCCTTTTACAAACCTATTTTGACTACTGAATGTGTCTTTAAATATATATATATATGGATATGCTACCTTTTCAACTTGAATATTTTCCTTATAAAATAAATAAACACAGAAATTAAATCAAGTATGAAACCATAAAGACAATGTTACACTTCATAGTTTGCCATAAAACATGCCTCAACTTTAATTTATATAAACTGATTCTTGGAATTAAAATTTTATCTCCTTTGTTTTATAAAATGGTGTTAATTCATATTTTGTGTGTTATTTCAGTTCCTTTTCTCATATTTTCTAAGGTGTATTGAAGATTTTTTACAGAGAATTGCTGAGTGACAATGGGAATTTTATACCTCCCACTATGATCTAGTGTCAGTATTTATGTAACTGTCATCTTAGTATGACATTTAAAACTCTGCTGTTGTCTTGAAGTATTCTTACTGGCAATGTTCTATAATGAATGGGCCACCTGAACAGGCTAATATTGCAATTTTTGCACAACTAACTTATCTCGTTTACATTTAGGTTCTCAGGATTTTCTATTACAATTCTGTATCAAGCTTGTGTGAATTTGATTTTCATATGTCAAAAATGTATTTATCTTAACAAAGGGGTTCCACTGTGGTCACTTCTATTAATGCAATTTACACTGGATTTGACAGATCTCTAATCAAACTGCTGCTGTTTCTCAAGGCTTTTTTTGGTTGGCTAATTTATACCGAGATGTCCAAAGAAGCAGCTCCCTGTGTATTATCAGTTGGATAAAAAAAAAAGTATCTGTGCTCATAAAAGTGACCTCCTGTTGCACTTCTTTGCACAGGGCAATGGGCACAAAATTTCTGGAACGCTTTTCTCAAACTGTCTGTCTGATCTATGCGACATGTCGCTTACTATTGTTAAGAAAGAGAGGCTTAGTGAAGCACAGCATTCCACATGGATGCTTAAAGACACTACACATTGGGGTTACACTTTTCTGACAAAATGTCAATATCTTGTCATACATATTCAGTGTTACTGAGGTAGTTGTATTTGCTTTTGGAAGTGCTGCATTTGTGTGAATCCCAGCAGCTAGGAATCGACTTATGAAGTTCTGACACATGGAAGAGAAAAGACAGAAACAATTTTTAAAAAACTGCAACCACTGAGCTGAACTGCCTTCAAAATGAGCTTGTATAAGATTTGCTGTGTCAGGAAGTTCAGTGACTAGAAAATGACTGAATCCTATTGTAGGCAGTATGGTGGCATCACTATATACATGCAATACAACCAGAGATCTTCCCACTCAGGTTGGACTTTGCTGCTGCAGTCTTGCTCCAGGGCCTTGAAGGATCTGCTGTCCTGCTCAGAACACTTTACAGACCTAACTAAGATACACAAGACTTAAAATGAAGGCAGTTGTCCTGATCTGACACCATCTAATCCAAATTTTTTAAGTTCTTGTAGAGCCAGCTAGAGTAAAGGAGAAACGCTCTCACTGCTGTTAGATATCAGTTGCTTTCAGTGAGCTGTACAAGACATCAAATACATCCATAGGTGACATGCAAGGTTGTAAACTAGCAACTAGGAAAAACTTGAGTAGTGCTCATCTCACTTGGGAGGATAGTAAAGGCTCTGCAGACTCAACACTATTAGTTCCTGCTAAATTACAGCATTGATCATCCAAACGTCCTTCTGTTACTATAAAAACCAATCAGTTCTAGTTCAGATTTCATCCAAGATATTGTTCTTTATCAGAATAATCACAGATGTCTCTAATGTGACCTTGAACTGCAGTGGAGTGAAACTCAGCATACCTGCACTTAACATTCACATCTTGGTTCTTGTGTCTTGACAAATAGGAAAATATAAGACTGTAAGATGACATAACAAGACAGAATCTTTTACATCTCTTACAGTGTTTTAATCTATAGGTTAAAAAGTTGGCCCATGTTGAAAAATTCTCCATGATATGAAAGTTCAGTGCAAACATAGCTCATTTTCTACTGCTGTAGAATAAAGAAAATCTTGAATGTGTCCTAATAGCAACTATGGGAATAAGACAATTTTAGGGAAGAAAAAAAAAAAAAAAGAGAGAGATTGTGGAGTTAATCACTTGTGGGTACTGCATTTCATTCTCAAATATGCTGAGCATATGCCACTTCATGCGCAGTCAGTGAAAATCTACAATGTTTAATTAAAATGTCCTTTCTTGAAAGAACTCAGTTTTGGAACTTGAAAGGAGCTGTTATACACTAGTTGTTTTGCTAGCTGGTCAAACTGAATTAATTAAGTCCTTTATAAATACTTTATTTTTAGTACAGTTGGGTGGGTGTTTGACACTTCACTGAAGCTAATTCATTAGCAGTGCAGCTAAAAAACTCTTACAGACAAGTATTACTTCTTTATAATATTCAGACTTTTGTAATAAATGGTATTTTACTTTTATTATCACTTAAATTTAAATAAATCAATCTTCAAAGCAGAAGTATTTTTAGAGAGCTTAAAACAAAAATTAGGTAAGAAACTCCATGGGAAGCTCAACAATCAATTACTTAAGTGTCTAATCAATGTTTAACTCTTCATGTTTGTCTGAAGATCAAAGTAAAAAAGCCAAGTTGTATTAAGATAATAATCAATATACAAAAATCCCCTCACACTTCAGTATTCCCTGTTGACTAAAGTAAACTAAAATAAAAGGTACAATAATGTGTCCCTATTTTTCTAATATCCTTGAGCTTGGGTAGAAATCCAGGTTCATCTATGTCGACTGCTTCAAAGAGTTTCAGACTACTTAAGCCCTAGTTCTTCTTGCAGCACTTCAGCCTTCTCTTTGCTTCAGAATGGTACAACTGTGCAAAGCAACAGCTCATTTCTAGTATTGTGCTATATACTACATACATACACTATTGAAATAGCGGCACTTAAAAACATGCAGGAAGTAAAATTCAATTATCTGAAGTAGTTTTGAAAATTGACTGGAATTATCCAAGACTGACTGCTATATTCCTATGGCTCAAATTATTATTATTAGCCAAGTTATTGCATATTCTTATCCATGTTAAATTACTTACACATTTAAACTGAGAGGCTGCTTTCTAATGAGCGTTATTTAATCAATATGCAAATAGTGTGAAAGTAAAACTAAGTTTTGTTTGAATTTAGTTGATATGAATAAATAAACCTGAAAATAGTTGGTTAATTATTACTACAGTTTCTCTACTGCCTAAAAATGCCTAGTATTTAAGAGGTACTATAGATTGTAACTGATTTTTATTTCATGGCTAGTGCTGGTATTTCGATGTAAGAAGAGAGGTCAAAGCACAATCAAATAAGTAAGATGCAATCTGAAATGATAAATTTAAACAGAAAGAATGTGACAAAATTAAGAAAGAAGAAAATAAGTCCTTATAACTTTGGGGTCCATAAAGTATCACTGCTACAACTTGCTTGAGTAGTCCTGTATGTATCTCATTTATCAACTTGGTAAAAAGAGTGTTCAGCAGCAAAGTATGCCTTTCAAGGATATTTACAAATGGCTAAGTGAATAAACTATGATTTCTTTTGGGATGCAATTATTTTCTCAACTGAATCTTATGCTAAGGCTCAGCTCAACTTGGGATTGTTACCTTTTTCCTTAGTCATAGCTGACATCTTAATTTCTTTTCCTTTTGAAGAGTCTGGAAAAGATATCAAACACAAAGATGGAAAGAAAAAGTTAGTAATATAAGTATACACTGTTCCCATCAGCATTATAATAAACATGCATAATACCAGAACAATCAAATGTGCCAAGGAGGTAAGTGTTAAGAATCAGAATTTCTGTTTACTCAATTTAAGATTTTAAAACAAAACAAAATTAATTCCCACTAAATTAGCTGGCAAAGTTTCTGCAGCTCAAACCATGCACTCATTCCTTTGCAGCCTGTCATGTCAGCCTGTCATGTGAATTCAGTAACAGCTCTCTTACTAATTCACTCAGAATAGACCAGCATTCCTCCTGCAATATTGGCTGTGCAGGTCAGACAGCAGCTAAAGAACACCACAATAGAGTTTATGATTTTATTATTTCTGAATCATGTCAGACACTGCTCCTTTCAATATATCAGATCTATTAAGTGAGAAGAAGCTAGGTTTAATTCCTTTTCACCAAAAGACTGTAATTGAAAAAAATATCAAAACTGCACTGAGATACCAGCAGATCCTTTCATGAAAATGACTGGTTATTTCCCAACCACATAATGTCTTAACATTACCCTTTTCCTTTAAGGCTGCTGGAGGCTTCACATCTTTTCTTTTAGCAGTCTCTAGAAAGAAACATTTAACATTTATCACCAGTCAGGTTAGAGGTATAAGATGACACTTGAAAAGAAAGCAAGTCAAACAATTTGGAGAGCAGAAAAGATGTGATAATTACATGGATTCAACAGCACAGAAATAAAGAACAGGACAAAACAATGAGATCATTCATTCATCCTTTTAGACTTGGATATGCAAAGTAATAAGAGATCAATATGTCATTAGTTTCTTTGCATTTTGAGGAAACTGTTAAGCTCTCTCTCAAGTAGGAAATGAAGAATAATAACTTACAAAGAAGAAAGCAAATCAATAAAGCAGCTGGCATTGATGATTTTTTCTTTTGCTGAACCCAAATAAAAAGTTAATCCACACTGATACAATTAAAATAGTAGGAATATGTGTCTAGAAAGCCAGAAACTGCTGATAAAGGTAAGTGGGAGTTTTCTTTATTCAGGAATTACAAAAGGACCAGTTACTCATTCAAGACTCCCATTATTCTTTTAATATCAAAGCAGTCATATAGATATTGCCTGTGAACAGGATTTCACTTCCTGCATATATATAGCCTTTTAAAATCACAGGCAAGCTGGTTATAAAATAAGACTAATGCTCATCCTTCAAATGTACATTCATATATTTTATGTCACAATGAACAATCCAATAACATAATTGTATCTTTATTTTTTCTGCGGTATAAGATAAAATATTAAAGGTGATGAGAAAAACCATTGATATTCTAGTTCTCTCTTTCTTGTATCTGACAAGACAGAACCCAGGAACAAAAGAAAATCCAGAAGCTGGCTAAGCACAAACAAAGGAAAACTATGATCTTGTTGTGGTGCCCAGGTTAGACACATGGACTGACAGCACTGACAAAGAGGAGAATCCTGAGCCCCAGGTGGTGCCCTGGTTTCTTTCCCTGGAGTTTGAACAAGGAATAATACACTCCTCCCAGAAGTACATCAACTGTATGTCTGCTCACTATGCTACACTATCCCAGACATAATCTGGACTGTAATGAGTATCTCCAGCTTCAAAAAAAAAATAGGACTTTGTCACAATTTGGACTTCAGATACACCTTTATAGATCAGGAAACCAGTACAGATCTGCTGGACTTTGCTGTTTCCCTTAAAATTTTTGAGCTGTTTCAGTACTCTCCAGTAAGTCACAGTACCTGTGAATCCTATAATTCTTTGCATTAGCTTTCAATACACATGACATTGCAACAAACAGAGTTTTCTCTAAATTGACACAATCAAACAATTATGTTGTTGACCTCTGAGTGCACAGCTAGCAGGCCAGCCTCCTGCAACTGAGATTAGAGATGTACCTGTCAATGTTGGCAACAAATTAGAAAAAAAACCTTTGCTTATATCAATCACCCTCAGACACCTGGATCTGTTAGTAGTCTCAGTGACTCTCACTCTCACTCAGCCATATTCTTGAGCCATAGCCATATGGACCAGATTTAGTCTAACTGACTGTAGGAATGCCCCCACTAAGGGAGTTAGACAACTTGGTTTTGACAGACTAACATCCAAAGGTGGTATAAAAATAAATTCTAGTATTTGCCCCAGGAAACAAAATCAAATCTCTGCATTTAAAAGAAGTCTAGGTAGTTACTAGAGACCCTATTGGGAATCTGTACAGCACAAATGTTCTTAAAAACAATATCATGGCTTTTTTTGCAGGACCTGTTTCTATTACTAAATAGCTGTTCTTGCAATTAGTTCTGAATTAACTTCTTCACTTACCTTTTTCCTTTGATCCTTCTGGATTCTTGGGATTTTTTGCTTTCAGAGAATCTGTAGGGAGGTAATTAAGTTATTGAGACTTAGAAAATAGGACTACACTACTACCCATAAAAGAAAAAAACAACAAATATTTAAAAATTAAGAATGTAATTGAGAACATAAATCAACCTTGACCTGTCTTTACATCCTCTCTAGTGACCACAGTGTACATCTTAAGTATATGTATTAGGGAATATTATGAGGACATAGGTTTGTGTTGTGAAGTGAGGAAGTAATTTCATAGGTTTATGAATGTATGTGGTTAGAGAGAGAATATCACATCTTGCAGGATGCTGACTAGACCAAATTGCACTCCATTTGACAGGATATAGCACCTAAGCATCTAGAAAACACATGCCACTAAAACAGATAAAGCTAAAAGAAGATCCTTTCCAAACTAAGTTTAACTCTGATCATCCTCCTGGTACCAGGAAGCGATCCCACTTTTCCATCTGGCTTTAAGTATGAGTTGTAAAAGAAAAAGTTCACTTCCAGGATGGTTGAAGCTGTTCACACTGTTCAGGGATAGGTACTTCGATTAGGAGCCTTGTCTTTACAGCAGCGGGTGGACTGCGTCAGGGGATTGAGAGAAAACTTCCATTGTGAAGACTGAAACCCTTTGAAGGAGCCTTTGTGCTGACTGTCTAGGAAGCCTTGAGACAACAGCTACCCAACTTGAACATTTTACTCTGTGTGCACATTTGTGGTCTCAAAGATCATCAGCTGCTGTTACAGTGATGGGCACAAACCATTGCCTTTGGCTTTGTGAGTTTTGTGCATATGCTCATGAGGATTTTTTGTCATCCACATAGCAGGTTTCCCTGAGGTTTTCTACAATTTGTAGCTCCTAAAGCAGGTTCAGCATTTTTAACTCTTACAACTTTTGGATGCAGCTATAAATGCAGGACACTTTCCATGAGGCACTGACTTTCCTACCCTCTGAGACAAGGCTACTGAAATCACCAGTCCTGCTTCCCTTCCAAGGACTAACTGAAGACTTTTCAAACTTCTGCTCTTGACTGACCACTTTCCTGATGGTCCTATAAGGTGAAAAACCTAAAGTTTGTTTGTCCTGGTTTGAGTGAAAACAGAACTAATTCTGTTTAGTAATTTTACTTTTCAGCTCAGTTCTTTTAATTAACT
>WTSP01011558.1:198246-235658 GCA_025331215.1 Actenoides lindsayi
CTTTCCTCCACGTTCTTTGAGATGGTGGCAAGAACAAGCTGTTCCATCACCTTTCCAGGGACAGAGGTGAGGCTGACTGGTCTATAGTTACCCGGGTCCTCCTTTTTGCCCTTTTTGAATATTGGAATGACATTGGCCTTCCTCCAGTCCTCAGACACCTCTCCTGATCTCCAGGACTTCTCAAAGATTATGGAGAGCGTCTTAGCAATGACCTCAGCCATCTCCCTCATCACTCGCGGATGTATCCCATCGGGGCCCAGAACCAACCGCTTCACTTTTTTTCAGACCCTGATGGGCACAGGCTTGTAAGAAATGGGTTCACAGATGTTGAAATGTTGACTTCATATACATAGTATAGTGTTACAGAAGAAATAATAATGTATCAAAAAATATTTGCTCAGAGGCTTCCAGCAGGAGCAGAAAGATTTACTCAATCACCTGTATCAGCAAGACTACCTTTATTTTCAGCTTTGGCAGTCTAGAATCTGCTAAAAATGCAAAAGCTTAACTCAACATAATTTTTTTTCCCCTTTAGTTTCTGTGTTTTGTCTAGTGGGAATACAAAGAGAACAAATGCCTAAATTACTCTGTTTTCTGTTTTGCTCAATACAATTAGCTGCAGAACAGTGACAGCATTATGAATTTAGCCCATGAAGTCTATAAAATTTAAAAACAGCCAATAAAAGGAATAAAGTATCAGCTTTGATTCCCTTACATTTATCTCCACAGCTGCAATTTTGCAACCCTTCCTCATGCTGCAGAAGAACACTCTACTGCCTTGCAATTCTGCTTGACTACTTGTGCCAGTATTTACTGGTTAATGTAAATGAGGCTTCAGAGATGAAATCTGAAGTAAAAGAAAACGTGTGAATGAAAGCAGGGTACTAAAAACTGGAAATTGTCATTTCCCTGTCTTTGACTTCTTGTGGGCATCTCAGAGACCACAACTGACTAGTCTGAGCAGTTGATACATGTGATCCCATTTGTTTGAGAGGGAATGTTTATAAAGGAAGGTGATTATTGATATGAAGGATATCTAGGATATAACTGACATCTGTAATGTTCTTGTAGGGAATTCAGAGCTAGTATCTTGCATTGTATATATATTGAAAGTCAGACACTGACATGAACAATTAAATATTTGCTTAACTCAAACTTAAGCCCATGATCTTTCTCAACAGTCCCAGTTCCCTCTGCCTTCTGGAAAGGAGCAACCATTGGAGCAGGCATTGATGCTCCTACACCTTCTGCCATCAGCAGTTCTTGTATGAAAGAAAGGCAAAAAGTGTTTCACTGAACCTCTCTGTAAAACTTCTTAGACTCAAGTAAGAAAACAACTGTTCAGTTACTGGGCTTGTACTGCATCTGGACTAGCAAATGAGAAATATTATTCTTTGTGTCATGTTTCTATAGAAGACTGGTTACTTCTCTTTTCTGCCTTTCACAAAAACCTTATGGTTTGAGTTAAGGTTAGAAACTGAATTAGATATAGATTAAGAATTACAGTTAGTTAGTCTACAGACAACTTAGGGAAAAGACACATGTTTTCTAGAGGTGATCTGAGGTACTGTAAGGAAGGAGCCATTATAATTTAAAAGGTCCACTTTTACAGAATCATAGAATCTTAGAATGGTAGGGGTTGGAAGGCAGCTCTAGAGATCAGCGAATCCAACCCCTCTGACAGAGAAGGATCACCTGGACAGTCCATAAAAGAACATATCCAGGCAGGTTTTGAAAGTCTCTAAAGGAGACTCCACAACCCCTCTGGGCAGCCTGTTCCAGGCTCTGTCACCCTCACAGGAAAGAAGGTTTTCCTCATGTTGAGGTGGAACTGAAAAGAGATTAGTCCCTTCTACTTGACACCCACCCTTCAGATATTTGTAAACCTTAATATAGATCTTCTCTCAGTCTTCTCCAAACTAAACAACCCCAGGTTTCTCAGCCTTTGCTCATAAGAGAGATGTTCCAGTCCCTTAATCATCCTTGTAGCTCTCTGTTGGACTCTCTACTATTTCCCTGTCCCTCTTGAACTAAGGAGCCCAGAACTGGGCACAATACTCCAGATAAGTTCTCACTAGGGCAGAGTAGACTGGGAGGAGAACCTCCCTTGGCCTTCTGGACACACTCTTCTTTATGCACCCCAGAAGTCACACCTGTTGGCAGTTTTGTCACAAGAAGCTTTTTTATTAATGGCAGAATTAACAACAGAATTCTTCCTTTTCAATTTTAAAAACAAATGAAGTTACCCACCTTTTGACTTCAGAGTTTCCACAGATGCTATAAAATAAAAGCAAACATTCCAGGAAACAAATTTTGCAAATACGTGAAGTAATTAAGATTGATCCTAACACCTCTTTCCTTGGTCAATATGCTACCTATCTATGCAGAGCAAGTGTTCATTTTTTATGCAGAGAAAAACTGACACACACATATGTTGCTTGTTCGGATAGTGTCCTGGCAGATGACTGCTTAACCTGCAGATGAAAGGCATTAGAAAACAAGGTCAATATGTAAGTTATATATGGAGCTTCAATAGCTCCACTTTTTTTTTAAAGCAATAAGTATTAGAAAAGGAGTAAAAACAGGTCTCAGAAGTGGCACGTATCAAACATAGGTGGAGGATATGTGATAGAAATTTCCTTTTAACAATTTCAGTAGTTTGGAGAAGTTAAGGATTTTTTTTTAATTTATTATACATTCAAAGCACAGAACTCTTCTGGCATTAATACAGGGGAAGATCCACTTTCAAAAGCTTACCTTGAACATATATTTTTTTTCAGTTTAATTTGTTTATTTTTCTTCATAATTGTATTAACTACATCCAAATTAACAAAACTACTAAATTTCTCGTTCTTCATTATTGACACCTTCATTCTGAAGCACTGTGACAGGTTTTATGCCATAGAAAATTGACTGTCTCTACTGTAGGTATTTTTTGCTCAGAATTTATATCTGAGAAAATAGTCATCTGATGAATGAGTCATCAAGCTTGGCTGTAAAGGGAGTTGAAAATCTGTATGGTCTCCCAAATTTAGATGAACTGGAGAAGTAGATTCCATACAGGAATAAGAAGAGCACCTAGCAATAATAATAAAATGAGTGCTTAGAATAAAAACAAAATAAAACAACCTACATTTTTCCTCCCCTCCACATTCTGAATCTCCTATTTTGTGCTTTGTTCTCCATCCATTTACTGCAACCTTCAAGCAGACTTCCTTCCTTAAAAAGATAAACCTCTTAAATGTTGAAATGGAAAATTCTCATCCTTGTTCTCAGCAACTTTTGATCAGATCTCAGTTCCAGAAGACCAAATGGCTGCATGTCTGTTCCTCAGACGTTCATTTGCTCAAGTAACTGATTAAAGTAACAAATCTTTATCTCTGGCTTCACCTTTACATAACCTTGTCTCAACTTAAAATCAAAACAGATAAATGAGACTCTGAAACTTACTGTCTTTCACATGTCTTACCATGTACTTTTACTTCTTTCTTTGCTGTTTTGGCTGTAAAAACAAACAAACAAAAAAACCTAAAATACTGACTTCTGACATAAATTAATTTAAAACATTAGGATAGTTAAATAGTAATGTAAAAAGGGGAGAATATTCACCAGTTTCCATCATTTTTTCTTTCTTCTGTTGTTCTGAAAAAGAAAAAAAACCACATACTTTTCTTTCCTTGTAGTATTTTGTTTAGTTGCTCTGGACAAGCATTTTCTCATTACTAGCAGCGATGGGATGCAGCATGTTCCTTTGGACTCTCAGTTCAGGATGAGCCCTTCCCTACTTTCCTGCATGTCAAAATAAAACCTTTATGGTTGTCATCAGTCTCTTCAGTGCTTTTCACTGTGCAAACAGGATTAGATTAGCTGTTAATAATGGATACCAAAGGATTTCAATCTTATAATAAGGTGCTAAAAGGAATCTCTAGAAACAGTGTAGGTTAAAATATCTGCAATTTTACTTCAGAATGGTCTAAATGGAGGCCTGTGAAACAACTACATGTGCTTTGGGACACCTATAATATTGTTTCGACTTTCCTCAATGGAGAGACTAGAGAATAAGCAAAGCATCTTATCAGATGCTGCTGTTCTGTGAGAGCCACCACTGTGAGAAGGGGAGGAGTTGTGTTTTAGAGGAATACCCAGCATGGGGGAAGCATTGTCTCTCAGGAGCTAATCGCTAAAACAGGATCTGGAACCTGAATCTGAAAGGCTTCATCCACCTAAACTCTGTACCCTCCGGCAAACTGTGACTGGAATTTACAAATTCTTAAACATTCTCTAACAGCTCTTTCCATCTTACCAGGATGCACTTCAAAACCCCTTCAGAAGAGTAGGCAGCCTACCAAGGGGAAATGGGAGATACTGAACCTGTCTCTCAGAAACTGAGCATGGTCTGCTAGCCAGGGATGACAGTCACAGTAGCAGAAAAATAGATGAACTTTTGCTATATGCAGATGATGTCTGCAGAAGCTTTTAAGCAGCATATGGAAAAGCTCTGCTGTGTAAGTTTGGATCTGCACAGAACCATTACTTGAACTCCAGAATATCTGAGCTGACTAATTACAAGCTAAAGACACTTTCTATTAAATACATGCTTGTTGTTTACCAGTATCTGATTATTATATTTCCTATATGCTTATTATAGGACATACTTGTAATAATGTTTTGGTATATGGTTGAGGAATATTAATGTTTAAACAGTTTCTACTCTAGAATCAAGAAATGAAGATCCATGTTCAGAGTGATTCTGAATGTTACACACTCACTAAAAGCTAGCCTATCCTTAAATTTGAGCTATCCTTGAACTGAATAAGCAAAAAGAAACAAGAACTGACAATAGAATATTAAATATATTGTTCAATAACATTAATATGAGTAATATTCTAATTAAATATTCATAATTAATATTAATACTGAATGCACAGTGGACATCTATAAGAACTATATTCCACACGAAGCTATGAAAATAATTGCTATTAGAAAAATCAGGCTGATCTGAAATATACAAATAAAAAAATCCCACAGTTGCTAAGTTTTAAACAATATATGTCATTGCTCAATGCTCCCACTCCCATCAAGTTTGTATCAAGCAATGCATGTAGTTCTATCTGAAATTAAATATTAATTTTTGTCTGCTTTTTTAAATCTACCTGAGGAGCCAGTTTTCTCTGAGTTTTTTAAAAAACAATGACAATTAGATTTATATTTTTTATGCTTTTACAAAAGGCATTTCATCAGAATTTCATAAACAATATCTTTCAGTCAAAAAGTACACTTTAAAGCATGAACACTAGTTGACTGAAATCAGGGATTATGGTTATATATTATGGTAGTGGATTATAATATGGTTATATAAAGCACATGTTAATATATTTATTATATAACATATATGTATTTAAAATATCATAGGCATGTTATAGTCACATTGTATAAGAGAGATGAGACTCAGTGGAAATCATTATGGAGCAGGTTGATGTGGTCAAAGCAAGGAGCCAGGGATATTATTTTCCCAGCAATATGGAAAAGTGATGGAGCTAGAAAGCAAGTTGGCATTAAATAGTATATTGCCCAAATAAATATTTTCATTATGGCATCCTACCTTGGGTGGCAACCCCAGTATAGGTCAAAGAGAAGACATATAGCAAAAAGTGAAAGGACAGGAGTTTGAGACTCAGTATTTTGGCTGACTCAAAGTGCTTAATCATAACAGCTGCAGCTTTGGTTTCGTGCAGTCCAAGTGCTCTTCAGAGTATCCAATTTCATATAGATATTTTAGGACTCATTCTGTGCAATGAGAATTTTGATTGGTTTCATGGTGCTTTCTGTTTTGCTGTTGCTCAGGACAGCTTCCTGGAATCTGAAGGAAATGTAATTATGACTTCAGTGGTTCGGAGGCAATTATTTTTCTCTCTCATTCTAAGATCTGTCAGCTCGCATGAGATCAGGGAACAGTACGACACTAAGAACACTCAGCAAGTGTTTTTGCAAAGTATAACATTTTCCATTTATTTACCCTTATTTCCTGTTTTTCAAAACTGGAAACATTATGGAAGTTTATAGAAATCCTTTTATAATGGTTTTATTTCCAGAAGCATATGAAATAAGAGCCTTTCCCATGAGAAAAAAATTAATAACATAGAATTTGACATCAAGCATTTCTGGAGAAATATGACATGATATTAAAAGTTCAGGTGATTCCTGCTCTGATATTTTAATGGAATGGACTGAAACCATTCATTACATGAGCCATAACTTCAGGAAAGTTCAGAACTAGGTCTTTTCTTTTTGATAGACATGATCATTGCTTGACCTCAAAGTCTTTTACTTTCCTTGTTTTTATTTTTGTTTTACTAAGAAGTAGTATGACACATGAAGGATATTGCAAACTGTAGATACATTAGACATTTCCCATAGGATTTGTCATTCATTTTATATTTAACCATTTTTGTATTTATATGAGACTGTACAGCATGTTTTATTCAGGAAACTTTTTTGGTAATTTGTTTTAGTTTGACATTTCACCATCTTTATAAGCTCTGATGCTTTTAACAAATGGCTTTTCTTTTTTTATGAAAATTGTCAAAGTTATGTATAATATGCCCATAAAACCATATAAATGTATTTTCTGTTTCATTGCTAGTGACGTTCTCCTAGACTATGTCTCCCACCCCTGGAGCAGGTGGGATACAAAAGAGAACGTGAACCTATCTGTGCAGTTCTTCCCTAACCCACACTCTTCCCTAAAGCACAAGCAGTGCTGAAAAGCATCTAAGCTCTTGCATTTGCTGTGGTGCACTTTATTCTTTACTTCCAGGATGGATAGTCGCAAACTGCAACCCTCTGCCATCTGCCAGGAGAGAACAATTGATATCCTCTCCTAGTTTGTATAGCTATGTGAGCACATATATGTGTATGTGAGTTTGTGTGTGTTATCTCCTGATTCAGATAAAGCATTCATGTCCAAGAATTGTCCAGAAAAATAAAAATTGTGTAGGGAATCACAGATTGGCAAATGTCTAAATAATTAGCATTTCAAGTGGATTTGCTATTCTGTGATAGGTACTACATATTAAATAACCACCATTTTGTGTTCACTCAGCAGCTGTATAAAAGTGATGTTTTCTGTACTGTTGTTTAATTTTTATCACAAATATTGCAATGAAGTGTCCTGTTGTCAAATTCCATGCAGTATCCTGAATACTTAAATCTTTAGAGGGAATTAAGTTCACCTGGTATCACAGTCTTGTAACCTTGGTTTTATAGGCTATATGCCTGCCATTTCCCATCTCAGACCTTCATACCATGTTGGTTAATTAAAATCAAATGAAACAAAGCTCTCCAAGATATTCTTTCATTAAGAATAAGCAGCTGGATACAGAAAAAATCCCTTGAGTCCCTTCTGTTAAAGGGAAAGGTTGCAATATGACTTCAGTCACATTGTTAGACCTAGACAAATATGTTTCTTCCTGGAATAAGAAGACACCAAGGAAACCTCCTACTTGGTGAGATCAAGCCGTACATACACTTACTCCTGTATAAATGAACATCTATTGAGGAGTTTAACAGGAAAGGTTTTTTTAATGGATTTTGGTGAAGGAAAGCAAGTGATACTTCTCTATATCAGCATCTTTGTATTAGAAATCTGATACCATGTTGGGAAATATTTGGGAAAAACGTTGTGCAAAGAAAAGAAAGAAAAGAGGCCTGGATGAAACACAAATGCTTTCAGTTCAATCTGTTTGATCTGGTTTTAATTCACAGGCAGAAAACAATGGCATCAAAACTGAAGATGGAAGTCTTCACTACTAACTGCCTGAGGATGCCAGCATAAGTCAGCAAAAGGATTTAAACTTTTTTTTTTTTTTTTTTTTTTTCCCCAGAGGATTAGGGTTATACTGTCATCTTTGGCATTTTTCTTAACAAAATAAATAAATAATTGGGGGGCAGGAGATGAATGTGCTGTCTCGTATCCAAACCCTTGTTTTCACTAGTTGACTTAGCTTCATTGTAACAGAGCTCACTTCTTGCTTAATATGGCTCCTGCATCATTTTGGATGCATGACTGATTCTCAGAGAAGAAGCTGGTATTAGGATAGACATCATCAAATTGCCTAAGGTCCCTAATTTTGTGTGCATGTGGTCAGTCCTCAGTAAAGACAAGCTAGACAGTTGTGTTTTAAAAATCCTCCCATATGTTCACAATGTCAGTTTTGCCATAAGTCATTATGAGGGAGAGGCTAATCTGGTCATACCTTGGTAAACCCCTCTTTATCTTTTAAATGAGCCAACAGACTCTGCCTTTTCCTCAAAAATTGTACAGAACAAAAAAACCCCACAACAACAACCAAATAAACAAAACAAAAAACCCAACCCAAACAAAAAAACCCAAAACCCTAACCACAAACATCTTGACATTAAAATAACTGTATTAGTACATGATATTCTGTGTTATGTGGACATACTTGAATAAAGATTACTAGAAACCATTGGTCAAGTTTAGTATACCTTTTCCTACTCATCATCAAGCTAGAAGGAAAAATAAGAAAAGAAAAAATAAAAAAGCTTATCGAAATACGTTGAGCACTGCACTGTCCCTAGGATGTGGTCTTAGAAGGTGAGGCATTCTTAGATTTCAGATCCTTCTTTGAGGTTGTTGGGATCTGTCCTCCCATACTAGAGTAGGCAAAAAGTCCGTCATCTCTTTTTAGAAGAACAGGTTGTATTAACTCAGAAGGGAAGCAAGCACCTTCTTTCCACAAGGCTCCAGTAAAATTATAGTGAAGTGTAAAGACAAAGCTGTCTCTCAGAAAACAGATAGGCACTTTTCCCTCCCCAGAACCTGAAATGGTCTGTTAGTTTCTGCAAAAGTTGGAATGATCAAGAGAAAAGCAACAAGCATAAGGAGGAAATGGGAAGAATGTAGATTTCTGATGTCTGTCCTGCCAGTCTTGTAAAGAAGATACCCCAAAGACTCAACTCACATGCAAATAAATCAGTTGGTCAAGCCAATACTTTTGAAGCTTATACTTGTGTAAAGTTAGAGTATATTTGATCACTGCTAGGAGAACAGCATTTTCATTACTTTTGCTGTATAAGAAGTGAAAGCTGTGGGTCTTCTGGCTTCCCATCAGAAGGATCAGAACCAATACACAATGTAGGTGTATTTGTAGACCACGGATGCCTAATTTCCCATTGAAATAAAAATATTTTTGATTTAGAATCCTTAAAAAGAAAATTAAGATAATCCTAGAATCCTGACTAGGGCATTGCCCGTATTCAAAACTGATGTACCATCCTTGAAAAGGACTGTTTCTGAAATACACATTATGAACAGAGCTCTCATGAAAAGATCCACTCTTAATGCCTATCATTAGCACTACTTTGTTATAAGAAGAAATTAACTTCACTAGTTTTAGGATTTCAGACATGGACATTCAGGTTAAGACTTTGGTGGCAAAAAATATAATTTATAAACATGTTGTGATTCTTTAATACAGAGAGCTGTATCTGCTAGCCTATCTTTACCTCTGAAAAAGCTTATCCTGTATTTCCTCTTAAATAGGGATCTCAGGAGTACTTCAGTCTTTTGAGATGACTAAGCTGTTCAGTTGCAATTATTTCCAGTCGATCCCGAATAAATATAAGGATACTCTATTTGATTTAGAAAAATCCTATGTTGAGCTGCATCTGTTTGAACTAGGAGTACCTCAAGGGTGGTATTTCTACATCATTCAAGATGGAACTTCTCAAAGAAGGGCAACAAGCAACGTGACAAATTACTGGGCATGAGATCAGGTGCAGCGGTTGTATGCATGCTCATAGACCACAGCAAGGTGAAAGTAATTCTGTTTTCTTAATAGTCTCTCACTGCAAGGTAGAATGAATCAGATTACTTTGCAATTGATTTATGACAAGAGCATACCCACTGAGAGTGGTCATAGCTTGGATGGCGTTCAGCTTTAACTTGTCCCTTGTTGACAAGGGAAAGACTTCTGCTTCAAGCTCTGTAACCCATTGAAAATATGAGTCTGGAACAGACATTTCAGAAGAGAAAGAAAACTTTAAAGTAAATACCAGTCCTAAGTTTTGCCTGTCATAAGGCAAACATGATGTGCAGTTTAAATTAGATGATAATTCAGTAACAAAACCAATAGACCCTAAAAAACCAATACAATGATATCCCAAAAGAATAAATTCAATTCCAAAGTAAAGAACTTAGAACAGGAGGTCTAACTTTAGTGTATGACTTAGAGCTGGGTACAGATGTCATTGTCCCAAAGGAGTAGAGTAGAACGAGACAATGAGAAAAAGCTTTGGCATATTTTCTCTCAAAGCACAAATGAAAGCATCATGTGGTTAAATATTTTGAAAGGCTTCTTTGACTGCCTTAATCAGGATGAACAACTTTAGAAGGTATTTGGAGAGGCAATGTCATGAAGGAAGATTATTTGTGGCACTCTGCAGTCTAAAGTGGTATTGTGCATTAGTAATGACTTTTTTTGTACTTAGGATACTGGCCTGCAACTTCTTAATAAAGACACTTTCAAATCCATAGCTGATGTAGACCTATACGATAATGTGAGAAAAGTCATATATAAGAAACATCATAGTGACACATTCTGTGTTTCCACTTGCTTTCTGTCTAAAACATAGCACTGCCTATTCAAGCATATCATAAATTGTAGATGTAATATAATGATGTAGTATAGAAAACTCTAAACATCACTACTCCCCTAAAAATCAAGTTCCATTTTCATGACAGTCTCTAAGATCAATATGAGGCCCACTCATTCCTTTTCTAGCAAAGGAAAGGTGGTGCCACTTCCAAAAGACTAATGACTGGAAAGCTAATCATATGCGGAGTATGTGATTGTCTAGATTCAACAAAGTTTAACCATGAGCTTAAATGCTTTGTTGACTGAAGATAGAGTTAAAGATATGTTAACTGCTTTGCTGAAATTGGGCCCAATTCTTGCCAAAAGTGCAGTTAAATCATGAAACTACTTCAGGGCTGTGATAGATTGCCAACCTCAGAAGTAAACATCTTAGAATGCCTTTTTTTTTGTAAAGACTGGACACTTAAATAATCTTTTTAATTCTAATTTGTATTTAAATAGCATCTAATTTTGACTCTCATTTATTCTCATCATTGTTACTTTCATATATTAAATAATTTCTCTTTTGTAGTTAACTTGCTCCCCCTGCCTTGCTCTTAAAGTAATGCCATTTTTGTGTTGGTAATACAACAGTACTTTGCTGCATTGCATATACTGAACTGTGCCATTTAATAATATCTGGTAATAAAACAAGAAACAAGGCTACATCTTAGTACAAGTGTCTTCACAGTTCACCATGATGTGAAAGGAATCATAGAAAATTATTTTAACTCATGTAATCCTGAAACAGAGGATACTCTAAGGGCTGTATAAATGCAACAGTAGTATGCCAGGCTATGAGACTGGACATTTCAGCATCCTAGCAAAAGTAGCAAAACCACTCTGAATTCTAGGCCATTTACTTTAAAGGATTTTTTAAATTGGTGAATAAAAAATGGATTTCAGATTAGAAAGCTTAATGTAAAATAAGCTATTTCATGCTCCATTTAAATAAATCCTGTATGTAAAGAATTCAAGGTTGTAAAGTAAAATCTTCTAACACTGGAAAATTCTTCCCCTTTGAGGGCACATGTTGTGACATAAGTCAAGAATTCATTTTTCTTTTCCCATTTGGAGTTAGATAATGAGACACCTTACATAATCCCATGGCCAGTTGAGGACCTCCTAGTCTGCAATATTTTCTCAGACTTGAGCTGGAATGAAAATGTCAGTGGGTTGGAATGATTTGTGGAATTCATCTCCATCCACATAATAGATTCCTGCAGATATTACGAAGTGGCTGAGTGATAGACTACTGCAACAGCATCAAGGTTTTAGCTGCTGAGGGTACAGTGCAATCCTGGCAGATCAGGAGCAGAGTCAGCTGTGAGGCTTCACTAAGCCTAATAGAAGCTCTCTGGAACAAACAGGGTGAGGACCAAGACTCCATTTTTCCTATCCTTCTGCAGGTTGCTGGGGAGTGAGATCAGATAATTTCCACCTGCCATGCAAAAATGAACAAGCCTGTAACACTCTCTTTAAAAGCAGTAAGAAAGAAATAAATCAGAGAAGATATGATGTTTGACTTTCGAAAGAGGTAAGATGGGAGAGAGGAAGAATTATGCCAACCTGGACTGAAAAGAAAGCCTCTATGACTGAAAAGGACCACAGAATGATCCTAGATCTAAACCCAAGGATGCTGAGCAGCAGAATTAATACAGGTAGGGTTTCATTATTTTGTTTACCACCACATAAATACCTGCTACCTGAATAAAGATTTATTTTGTCTGGAAATAAACTCCTATCTTCACCGAGGTAGCTTATTCATGCAGTAAATTATCTCTATCACTTGTCTCTGAGGAATTAAACTGTAAATACAGAAAAGAAACCATGAGAATGATCATGCTTATGTTATTAAAAATCTGAGAGATTTAACTTCAGGGACTAGAAAACTGAACAGACTCTTCCAGCTATCAGAAGAATTTTCTTTGTAACATTTGTACCACAGAAATACATTCAAAGATGCAAAGGGGCAGTGGCTGCTTAGAAAGAGAAGTTTCAGGGCACATTGAGGCACTCAGACCTAAGATCCTAAAGAGATGGCAGGATGGCAAACTTTTCTTCAGCCATGTTCACTTATGGTAAGAGAGAAAGAGAAAGAAACATTGTTTCTCACCTCAGCAACTCAAATAAAGTATTTAGTTTTGGTTCCCTCACTAGAAGAAGGACATTGAGTTGATGAAGCATGTCCAAAGAGGGGCAGTGTAGCTGGTGGGGGTCAGATCACAAGTCTTAAACAACAGATGAGGAAACTGGGGTTGTTTAGCCTGTAGAAAAGGAGGTTCAGGGGAGACCTTATCACTCCCTACCACCACATGAAAGGACATTGTAGCAATGTGGGTGTCAGTTTCTCCCCTGAAGTAACAAGTGGTACTACAAGGGGCAACTGCCTCAAGTTGTGACAGGGGAGGTTTAGGTTGGATATTAGGAAAAATTTACTCACTGGAAGGTTTGTAAAGTATTGGAACAGACTGCCCAGGGAAGTGGTGGAGTCATCCCTACATCCCTGAAGGTGTTTAAAAGACCTGTAGATGTGGTGCTTAATGACATGGTTTAGTGGTGACCTGGCAGTGCTGGGTTAACAGTTGGACTTGATGATCTTAAATGTTTCTTCCAAGAAAAATGATTCTATGATTCTATAAAATACATCCCTGATGTGTGACTTGAGAGAAGTACCTGACTGTGAGGAACCTGAAAAAGAATCCATGATAATTTTGCCTCTTCCACTGTTTTGGTAAATTATTTAATAGATGTGCTGAATTTTATTAATCTTTTATAACATTTACATGGTTTTAGCATTCTTTCTACCTACTTGTGTCCTATAGGTGATCATTAAAAGACAATTGCGACCAGCTCCTCAAGAAACCTTTCCTCAGTTTCAAAACATACCTGCTCTCCTATAAACTTTGTGTTATTCCTTCCTTTTTAAGTTGAATAACACTAGTTATATAATATGGAAAGTACAAATATTCTTCCCTGCTGCCATTTTAGTTGGTGTGTTCACCTTGAAGACAGAATTAAAATCATTTGTCTGTTAACTAAATACTGCCCATTACCAGCAGAACCAGTAGTTCTTCCAGCATTAGGCAAAGTGATCTGAACCTCTTCAACTGATCTTCTGACCAGCTTTTTCAGAATTTTTCTGCATTCTAGTATTCTGTGCTTACCTTGTCAACTGATTTCCTATATAATGTCCATTTTTTTTTCTTTCTGCTTCTTACCAACAATCAAAAAATAAGAAGCATAATAAAATAATAATAACTCTAGAACAATTGATAAAGTCAGTTTGAGAGATTAGATGCAGCTGACACTTGAGCACTTAAAAGTGGCTATTTTTCTGTTATATTTATTTTATTCCTTCTGGGTCTGAACTAAATTTAATTGATTTTCAAGAGGGAAATAGTGCTCCAAAAGAGCTTCTGTCATGAATCCAAAGGGAGCAATGAATAAGATTTTTTTCACATGTGTGTGGAGAGGAAGATGGGAAAAATTAGGCATTAAAAATCAGTAATTAGGCAGTTAAGTGACAGTAAAAAATCTGTTAAACATGCTGTAAAATTAAATTAAAAATTGCAAGACCATTCCAGGGAAATTCTAAGCTGCAATTAGGATTTAATTTTTACAGTGTTAAAAAGAGATCTGATTTTTAAATTGGGCAAATCATCAGGGGAAAGCACTATCACTGGTGCTTTAAGAAAGTGCAGGAGTGTTGCCTATAATGCGAGCTTATCCCATGACAAGGGCTCACAGACAAGCTTTTCCCATCCCTGACCCTAGCTAAGGGAGAGTGTGGGACTCAGTGACACCGAGGCTCCTTGCTGCCTGCCAGGGAACTCATCCACCCTTCTATTAATTTGGCTGCAAATGTTCCCTGTGTGGTTTGATCCTGTGCTCCGTTCCCTGCCCTGCACCACTATGTGTGTGCTTTTCTCATGGTGCCAAGACAGACCCAGCAAACTTACCAAGCTGAGGTGTGATGTGTCTGTGCCCCAACACTGGTACCTGACCTGGCACAGTTAGTGATAGCTGCGGGGTGTGATACTCAGCATGGTGTGGATGCTCCTCCCAGATGAGGCTCCACAGGGATGTGGGTTGGGGGGAGTTTTCACACCAAGCTGCCCATTCTGCCAGAGGATAGCAAGTTGAGGCAGGTGCTCAGCACCTACACCCCCATCTCTGAGAATGTTCTGGGCTCAGCATACATAGAGTGCCTGAAGATACCTTGTGAAAGGAATCTGCACCGCTCCTTGAGGAAAAACAATAGACATTGTAAGGCTAGATCACTTAGATCTGTCCCGCTAGCACGGGCAACGTGCCATGGTGAAAGACGAAGAATGGCAGTGGGGTTTGGGATGAAGACATCATAAGACAGTGTAACTGAAGAATAGTGTCATGAAATATCTTCAACTCTGTTTTCTCCCTTCAGAATAGAATCACTTGCATGTATCTATGAAACTATTCTGCTTTAAAGCCAAACACTACACTCTTTGGCACAGTTTCAAATTGTTGCCAGAAAGGGATTTCTTCCAGTTAGAGAAAACACTACATTTGAAAATAACCACTTTGAAAATCAAGTGTCAATATATTCTGAGGCTGATTTCCTAGAACAACCGTGAGTTTTTACATGCAGAAGCTCTCATAGGTTTCCAAATTCCACATTCACTTTCTTTGCTTTCTCCATATAAATACATGGAGACAAAAATAGTGCACAGTGCATGGGGCAGGATTTTCTTCTCCAGTGACATTAAGACACAGAAAATATGTGATGTGGAAGCACTGGAAGATGACCAGCTGTGCTCTCAGTCTGTTCAGTCTGTTAATAGGTCTAAACCTCCAGCTTTAGGCATTCTGAGGTACAGGTTGTGATGCAATAAGATAAGTAGAAGAAAATGAAATATGAAATTGGATAACGCATTTAATTTACTGTGCTAATAGGCAACAGCCTAGTTGTGATGCTGCCAACCAACCATATTTAATATTTTGCTATGGTGAGTTATTCTGGGGGTAAATTAATTTTCAGTGAACAGTGCCATTTGGAGAGAGGAAACAAAAGTGTAGAAGTCAAAGCATACTGCTCTTTATCACTTTTAAGGCAAACTGGATATTTAGAAATGTGTCAGAACAGACAAACTCATTTTACATTTCCTTAAGAAGCCATGCCAGTTCCCCCCCCCCCCTTTTTTTTTTTATCTTAAGCAGATTACTGCCATCACCATTGTTGCCAAGAAGCAGACTCATTGGAATATTTTTCAAAAATGAACACAAATATTGGATGCAAGCAGGTGGAATGAATTAATTATAAGCATATGGTTCTAACATAATGATTTCTGCAGTGTACTGTTGAGACATCTAAGGTCTAGCTATACAACACACTTCGGCAACAAAGCTGCTTTAAGAAATTGTCTGTAACATGGGTACAAATGTTTGTGGAGCCAGACTTATTGAAATGATCCAGAGTGAACACTGTGGTAGTTAGAAATGTGGGAGTTAGGGCCCGGCGTTCGGAAGATGTCGCACTGTACGGAAAGATAAGGCCCCTCAAGGCCCCTCTCCCTGCTAGCTAATAGTGCCTGACTTGTGACAGAAGCAGACGGATATGATGTTACAAATTTTAGATTATATAACACTGTGCCACGTACTAATAAATGCCATTTGCCATCCACCACACTGGTGTCTGTGTGCTGATGTCCCAGCTGGCCTAAGGTTGACTGTTGCGTCATTCCTGAACCAGGTCACCAAGCCTTTCGAGAGGCAATAAACACTCTGACACACACACACACACACACACACACGCACACACACATTTCTAGGATGGTTTTTAGTTCTAAGCCATGGCAATGATATGGTTTACAATGTTCTCCCAGTTGTATTAGCACAACTGAACACGGCATCAAATAAACACAGCAGGCAGGGACTGGGAGGACTGGTGGGGAAATGGCACTTATTAGGCCAGCTTCACACAGTATATCGTCCAGCTGTACAGTATGCCCTACAATAGGCTATATTGACTGCAGTTCTAGGTTGCAAGTCCTTTTGTGGTAGAGCAACTGAAGATGTTCCTGTCTTACACTGATCCTTGACCAATTCCCAGTCTCTCTTGTTAATCCAATTTATTATTTCCTTATGTCATGGAAGAGGTCTGAATTAGAGAAATACAGACAGAAAACAATCTAAAGGAAAACAAAGAAAAGGAAAAGAAGATCCCAGATCCATGTAGATCCACACAGCCACATACAATGAAACCAGCTGGAGGTGAGAAATCAGCACTATGCACATCTCAGGAGCACAAAGCCTGGTGCATCATTGGCTGCCCTACTTTAGAGTATAATAATATTATGGTATTATATTGATCACGTTTTCACATAGGATTTTTTTATTTTTTTTTTTAGTTAATTAATAACAATAATTAAGAAGAAGTCATAAAACTACAAATGTCCTGACTATTTAGTTTGTTATTCAGTATATTGGGATTAAAATTAAATTAAACAGAAAAGTGATACGGTATTTTTGAAGGTGTCTGTAAAGCATGAGAGACCAGTAATCACAGAAAGGCAGAATGGTAGGGATTGAAAGTGACCTCTGGAGATTATCTAGTTCAACTCCCATGACAAAACAGGTTCTCCTACAGCAGGTTGCATGGGGACACATCCAGATGGGTTTTTAATGTCTCCAAAGAAGGAGACTCTGCAGCCTCTCTGGGCAGCTTCTTCCAGTGCTCTGTAACCCTCAGTAAAGAAGTTTCTCCTTATGTTTCAGTGGAACATCCTGTGTTCCAGTTTGTGTCTGCTGTCCCTTCTCCTGTTGCTGGGCAGCACAGAAAAGAAACTGGGCACCACTGAAAGGAAACTAGTCCCATCCTCTTGACACCCACCCTTTAGGTATTTATAAGCACTGATAAAATCCCCTCTCAGTATCCTCCAGGCTAAACAGCCCCAGGCCTCTCAGTCTTTTGTCATAAGAAAGATGTTTGTTATAGTCCTTTAATCATCTTTATAGCCACCTGTTGGACTCTGTCTAGCAGTATTCTGTCTCTCTTGAGCTAGGGAAACCAGAACTGGATACAGTACTCCAGATGTGGCCTGATTAGGGCAGAGTAGAGGAGGAGGAGAACCTTCCTCAACCTGGTGGACACACTCTTCTTAATGGAGCCCAGGATACCATTGTCCTTCTTGGTTACAAGAGCACAGTGCTGACTCATGGTTAACCTGTTTTCCAACCGGACTCCCAGGTCCTTCTCTACATTTTGCCCTTGCTGAACTTCATTAATTTCTCCTCCACCCACCTCTCCAGTCTGTCCAGGTCTCACTGAATGGTAGCACAGCCTTCTGGTGTGTCAACCACTACTTCCAGTTTTGTATTAGCATCAAATTTGCTGAGGGTATGCTTCATCCCTTCATCCAGGTCATTGATGAATATGTTGAACAAGACTAGACCTGGTACTGACCCCTGGGAAACACTGCTAGCTACAGGCCTCCAGCTAGACTAAATCAATAAAAAATAGTATATTTTTACAATCCAGTAAAACTTCAGATATGAATTTGTGCTATTATTTCATTTTTAAAAGTTTGCTTGTCTTTTCAGTGTATATTTACATATAGGAGCTCAATTTTTGTAATACCTACTGTGAGATCAGCACTTTGAAAAATCAGATTCCCGTGAACTGAATTTCTATAAATATTGCTTCTAAAATTAATCTTTACATTCACATTCATGGGGTATTTTTTTTCATCTCGAGAGCTGCAGAATGGCCTGATATGGCATCTCAAAGCTGCCATAGGAGGACAAGAAGCAGCATTAACATTATAGAGATCAATTCAAAATGCTTTTGCTTTTAGCAAAGATTTCACATACAAATTATCACACTAATTTAGAGCAGACAAAAAAATACCCAAAACAGTGGCTTTTGTATAATCCAGCAGATGGTGCTATGCTGCAATAAACCGGTTCAAGAATAAAAGAAATATACTGAATGTGAACATTTTGCTTCTTTACCTGGTGTTGCTGCTTTTTTGGTTGCTGGTTTAGTTGCAGGAGCTTTTACTGTCTCTTAAAAAAAAAAAAGATAAATTAAATCAGTTACTACAAAGCATTATATCTTCAAAAAAAACCCAACAAAAAGCAAACAGAAATCTGGGGAAAGCTTCCCATGAGGTACAGCCTCTAGCAATTTTTTTCACTGAAGAGTTAGACAAAGAGATTACCCAACGAGAAAAGAGCTGAGTTGCCTTCAATAAACTCAAAGGCACCAACAAAATAGCCACCCAAACGGCTAGTAAACTCATGCCGTTAGGCACTGAATCACTTCTATTAGCTTTTTCTGTCTAGTAATTTGATATCTATTGGCAAAGCAGGTATGTGGGGGTTTGAGTATATCCTTGCTGCCCAGGCAGCAACTATGTGCTGTCAGCCTCTGCATTTGATCTTGTAGCTCTGGGAGCTGAATGTCCTGAACCAGCCTACAGCAGCTGGTGAGGATTCACTGATGTGATTTCAGCAGTGGTGGTGCTTGGGATCCTATAGCTATTCCGTGTGGCATCCTTTCCCCTACTCTGAATCTCTCCCTGATGAGAAAAAGTGCAATTGGGCTACTTTTACAACGTACATTCATAGACACAGTGACACCAGAAATCAATCTCTTTCCATCCTGAAAAACGGAGGAGAATTAGGAGAACAAATTCATGTTTGATTCTGCATTTGAAAAAGGAACTGCTGGTTTCCTCTAGCAGAGAAACAGACCCTATCAGGTCACTTAACTATAGTTCTTTTGTTCTTGGTCTTTTAATGAAACATAGGCACTATCCTTCCTTTGCTAACATAGGACATTTCACTGCAGAATGAAGGTCCAGTGATGAAGGTTGTGTGCATCCTCAAGCAGACTGAGAATCTCAGTCCTTGATAGGATAACCTAACTAGTCTATTGGATTTATTGACTCTTTACTAGTGTTTAGTTCATTGCTTTTATTCTCAGGAACTCCTAAGACAGACCACAAAAATTTAACAAATATCCATAAGCTAAACTCCACCAACTTTTATAATGGAATTTTAATATAAACTAGAAGATCCTCTAACTTAAAATTCACATCGCCATATTGCAAGAGGAAATAATTAATCATTTTAATCACAATCTGAATTACAGAATGCCAAAAGAATGTTAGTTAATCCTTCACATCTGTCACTCTGTTATTATAAAGAAGAAGAATATGGCTAAATCAGGAATGCAATTTTGAGTTCTTCCCCTCCAGTCTTTTGAGAAGTTCATAAAAGATGCATCAGATTGTCTTGTGAAACAGAGTGAAAACAAAATACAGTTTCCATGTGTGGGATTGTTTTGTTTCCATCTATTTAAAAGCCTGCAGCAGATAATTATATCCTAACTTAGTTATTACCACAGTATTGTAATTACTTGGGGTGCTCACCCCTCCTTCAGGGAAATAAGTAGAAGAACTTGAAGAAGAATTTACTTAGAACTACTTTCCTGGGTGCCTATTCTTGCAGAAGAAGCAGGAGATCTAACACACATATTCTACAACTGCCAAGATAGACTTAATAAAAAACACAGGACTCATGCATTAATTCCCTTCTGAGCTCTCAGCTAGAGCTTGCTTGCCAGTAAGACCTTTTTTTTTTCACTTTCTTTTTGTAACATCTGTGAAAATAAATTAAGATAGAATTCTTTTTAGTCTACCAAGCTTTTTAATTTCATTTCTGAGCAACCAGAATAATTTTAATTGAGGAAAAAAATTAAAACAAAGGCTATGCTTGACCAAAAACTCTTTTTTTTTTTAACTTATTTTTTTGTTATTCTTTATTTTTTTATTTGACTTTTCAGTAACGTTGAAAGAAAAGTCCCAAATGTTTTAAATTTCTTTTGTAATCATATGCTTTTCAGGTTGTAATTCAGAAACTATTACAGCGTTAATGCCTCTGCATCTTTATATGGACAAGTTCCTTTGGAATGTTTAATCATGCAAATTCCACTTGTGTGATGAGCTGTTGGGGAGTTCTCCCATGAGAGAAATCATGTGCCCAAATCAAAGATCCTTTAAGACCTGCCTGCAATCAGGCAGTTATTTCACTAGCAGGACATTACTTGTAGAGTAAGTCCATTGAATATTTTGTTCAATATTTCTGCAAAATTTGAGTAGGAAATTTGGGTATAAGTTTTTCTTGATCAACAAAAGAAATCTTTTATTAAATTTCTGCAAAACTGAGGATGGCAGGCAATTATTCTGCCATAGATTTTGGAAAAGGTCATATATGGAGATGGGATTCAGTGCATTCTTTAATCATTAATTCAAACGAGATTTTTGAAACCTCATATTTTCCCTAACTTTTCTTAAATACTTTCAGAATAGAGATCTGAGCAGATTAAGTTTCTACTAGTGAAATTGTCATACTACCCTTACTGTGTTGAGGCACTGATGCTTGCAAATATGTAGAAGAAGAAGATGTAAGAGTTCTTTTGTTAGCAATACCACATTCTTGGAGAAATTATTATTAATTTTTTAATTTTATTTTATTTATGCAGAAGAACCCAGCCTCTACCTCTCTTCTGCCTCAGATATCTCTCTGTCTCAAACTGAGGTAGCTAGATAGGCAGGGCCTTTGCTCTGCATTTGTGAAGATAAGTTTGGTGGTTCTCAGTATGTTGGACTCAGTCTTCTCAGCACATTTACCAAAATTACTGCTACTGAGATCACATTTGACTGAGACCTCATTTAACATTTTCTTCCCCATGAAACCTCTGGTTTTGAAGATAGTGATAAAAAAGAGGGGAAGGCAAAACTGTCAGTCGGAAAGATGAGTGTGGAATTAGAAGCAGTGTAAGAATGGATTTAGAAGGTAGGAGGCAGCTGAAGTCTAAACATGTCATTTTTCAATTATAAATGGTGTAGCTACTTTCTTCTTTTTACTTTCAATAATTTAATAATTATTATTTTGGGTTATAGAAATGTGCTGTTTGAAACTACATGACATATATAAGAGATCATAACCTATGGCACGGTAGTTTCTTACTTTTGAGTTCTTTGGAAAGAGCAGCTTCTTTTTTATCTGTAACAATAAAAACACAACATATGTATACAAACGTAGGAACGATATAAGTAGACAGAAAACTGCAGTGTGTGCTTTAGAGGTAAAACAGCTTATTTGAATGTTGCAGTGAATCAGTTCACTTCAGTTATTTCATGGTACAATCACAATAATTTATCCTGAAGAGTAAATGCAACAAAACCTGTATGAACATGAACATTTTTGTTTAATTTCAATACAGTAATCTGTGAGATTTGTCATGTGATTGAGTAACCATGGTTTAGATGTACTAGCTGAGCCACTGCTGCTCATCATATGCACATTGTCAGATTGCAGAAATGCCTAAATATAGAGACATGTATAAAAGGCATTATCTTCTTACAATTGCTGACAACCAAACAGAGGCCTAGTTTGGAAGGCTCCATGTAACACCTGGCCAAAACTCCAGCTGCCACATATTTCCCACATGCCAAAACAAATGGAAGATTTACAGCTAAAGAGAAAAGAGAGAGAATCCAAGCCACCCCTCCAGTCCAGCCTGAAGTAAGGACCCCTGTTTCTACAAAGTTTTCCCAGTTTTCAATTAATGTGTAAGCTAATGCATTTTTTTCATGTTTGTGAAAAACACTACACATATGACTCTTACCAAAACTGACCCAATGTGGAATAGTTTATGAATATGAAGAAAGTTAGTCAATCTTACACATGGATCATGTAAGAGTAAGCAAAATATGTCCCTGGTTGATTTAAATAAAGTTAAAATAACTCTGCTGAATCATAGAATCATAGAATGTTAGGAGTTGGAATGCACCTCTGGAGATCATCTAGTCCAACCTCCCTGTCAGAGCAGGAATACCTAGGGCATGCCAGATAGGAATATGTGCAGGTGGGTCTTAAAAGTTTCTAGAAAAGGAGACTCCACAACCTCTCTGGACAGCCTGTTCCAGTGCTCTGTCACCCTTACAGGAAAAAAGGGTTTTCCTCATGTTGAGGTGGAACTTCCTGTGTTCCAGTTTGTGACCATTGCCCCTCATCCTCATCCTGATGCTCATCCTCATCCTCTTCCTCATCCTCATCCTCATCCCCATCCTCATCCTCATCCTCATCCTCATCCTCATCCTCATACTCATCGCAGAACACCACTGAAAAGAGAAATAGACCCTTCTACTTGACAACTGTCCTTCAGATATTTGTAAACCTTAATAAGATTGCCTCTCAGTCTTCTCCAGACTAAACAGCACCAGGTTTCTCAGCCTTTCCTCATAAGAGACGTGTTCCAACCCATTAACCATCCTCGTAACTCTCCATTGGACTCTCTCTAGTAATTCCCTGACCCTGTACCTCTTGAACTGGGGAGCCCAGAACTGGACACAATACTCCAGATGTGTTCTCAGTAGGGAGGAGTAGAGGGGGTGGAAAACTTCCCTCAAGTTGCTGGACACACTCTTCTTTATGCACCCCAGAGCATGGCCAGGCAGAAAACCTCAGTGATAGCTTCTCTTTCCATTATAATTCTTAGTGCTATTTTACCACAGGGCTTTTAGTTCTGTAGAAAAATTGGCCATTTTTATACTAGGGACATTACCTTACCTTTTCCACTAGTCTCACCTGTATAACTAAGAAATGGTTCATGGAGGTCCTGTGAGACAGGAAGCAATGATGTGCATAGAATAGTGGTAGAATTTACTCCCCTGGGTGCCCATGAGGAAACGAACATTCTTTCTAATAATTTATAATGTGGCCAGAATATAGGCAGGATAATGTTTATGTCCACAACTTATATGATTAATTACGCTCTTAAACACTAGTGCAAGAAATACTTCAGGGCAGAATCTGCCAAAATAAGTAGCTTGCAAAACCAAGACTATCCCATTATTGATAATAATATGAAGTTGCTTCAGTTTCTGTTGCTCTCTAAATTGCTGTGAAGAAGTTATGAGATAAGGTAATGCAAATGACTGCCAAGTAGTCTAATAAAAAGTCTTGAAAAATTCAGAGGAAAATACATTTCTATTTGGGTGATATGCTGCTCTGAACTGAAACGTTTCTAGGTTAATCCTCTGCTTCCACTAACTCTCTGTGAAAGCATGTTTTGCAGGCATGACTTCAAAGTATGATAATTACCACATTTAGATGAAATTAATCATGAGGCAGCTTTCAGCCATGTTATCTGACTAAGGAGCCTATTGAAGACTTCAAGAAGTCCCCATTAGTTGCCAGATATGGAAATTTTAAAAGGTGTATATTGCAGTGATATGAATCATTTATCACAATAATCTTCTATTGCTGGAGGTTATAAAAAAATAAATAAATTGGCAGCATCATTTACAATAACAGACTAGATTGAAATAAAGCCCTCAAGTTCTTTCTTTCCTTTTTTTTTAAATCATTTATTAGGACAACATACTTCGATATTTTTTAGACCCATAATTTATATTAAAAGAAACAATGTGTTTTTCCATTATCTGAAATAAATAACATATAGTAAAGTATGAGTAAATATCAGGACAATTTTTCCATTTAGAAAGTCTTATAACTTCAGGGGTTTTGGTATATTTTTGATTTGGTTTGTTATTTTAAAAGAAGAAAGATTACCAATACCTGATTCTAATAGCACAAGTTGATAAGAAAATGTAAATATTTTTACTCTTAGGCTATCCTTTTCAAGGCAAGGTGCCTGATCTTTGATTTCTAAAACCATACTTGTGCAACTAGGCTGGAATTATTTACAGAAAATTTTCCAGAGGAAAATTTGTAGGATCTTGAAGCATAGAGGTTCCATTGAAGGTATACAGCATGTACATCTAGGCACCTCACACCCTGAATGAAATAAATGACCTAATTGCAAAGAACTGAACAATTGGCAGACCACACAGGAGGGAGAACTGATCAGGACTTCTATAGTCCCTAAATGTAGTTACTTGCTGTAAGACATAAATAGGATGTAACTAAACAACTCAAAGGAAAATAATACTAAAAATGAGTTGAACAAGGATTATATTAATGTAATTTAAGTCAATGTCCATTTTACCCCATTTATTTTTATTTTACAGTCTAGAGTTTAACTTTCAAACTATGGGAGTGTGGTTGGGGAATGCAGTTTATATTACATCATATTTGTATAATCATTATGTCTTTTTCTTAAAAAAAAAAGCAACAACAAGCTCTTGATGGGTCTGGGTTTTTTGGGTTAGTAGAGGAATTTCCAGAAGAAATAAACTTTTTTTTCAGACACCACATTAGGCAATAGATGAACATTATCCTAAACACATATTTGCTAATCAGTCTAGAAAGTATAATCTCCAGAGCTTTAGGCTGTTTTTCCTTTAAAACTTTACATCTGAAGTATGGCAACAAAAAAGGCAAATGTATGACAAGAGAATGATGCCTACTCTTCTCAGAAGCCATGTAACCTTATTAGGACACATATAACCTATGAACATTATTCTGGGTACTCTAGAAGCCTTGACCAGTACTACAGTCAAAAGCACTTTGACTATCCATGGCATTGGTGTTGGAACTATTTGTTATCCAACATCAGGAAATGTGGTTTATTTTCAAAAAAACCCCACTTCTACAACAATGTAAAGCAATGAAAAAACCTCTTCAGTAAACTTACTATGTTTTTGGTAATTTCTTGCCCTATATGAAACAGTCAGTTTTTGAGAAGTTGTTGAGGACATGTTTCATATTTAGGCCTTCTTATAGGGTTTATGTAAACCATCCAGATACTGAGTGATCCACAGTTTTTGTATATCTCTGACAACCCTAGACATGGGCTTTTTTGAAAGCACCTGCAACAGGCTTTACCAGGCTAAACACCAGAGTTAACAAAATCATTTGTCAGCTGTGGAGGCCTGTGAAGCAAACTTTTCTTTTTACAGTTATTCTTAGGAGATACTTGAAGACAGTTGTATTCTGGTCTGCATTCACAAAAAAAAGAAGCATGGCTGTACAAACTCCCCTTTTCTCAGGTGAATGAACAGGTTTTTCTTCCACTGAGTCTTGAAAAAGATTGAAGTACAGTAAAACTTTTTCAAATTATTTAATTAAAAAACACCATATAATTAAACAAATATGATCTGACTTTGTTCTTATCTGTACATGCTAAAAGGATCAATTTTGAATTCAAGCTGGGAATGAGTACTTGGCAGCCAGCACAGATGTATCTCAGTAGAACAGCAAAGCAGTGTTTTATTCTTTTGCCTCTTTTTAGCACACAGTTCCATCTTTTCCTTAGGCCTCAATCAACATCTTTTTGAAGTAAACTAGCAGTACAGAGTAACTGCAAATGAAATCTAAATGATACAGGGGGCAAGAAAAAACAATATTCCTGGAAGCTTATGGAGTCCCTTTCATTCCAGTTAGTCTCTAAGCAGTTGGTAATAAGCCATTAGACAAGGATACCCTAGTGCTCTGGTACAGAGTGTGCTTGTTTAAGCTTAAGCAAACTTCCAAAATGGAATATTTCAAACATTGCTCTGAAGTGAATTCTAGATCTGGGTTTCACAAAACTTTTACTCCTTTTTTTTAGAAATGGATTTCTAATATGGTGCATATTGTACATTTGAGAACAGCAGATTTTCAACAGCTCCATACAAGCTATAAATTTTATATATAAAAAAAGCATTCTGGAAAATAAGTGGGTCTCAAATTGTACTCTCTTGAAAGGCTTCTCTTTGCTTTTTCTTCCTAGAAATCCCTCACTCATATATATATATAAGCGTATAATAAAAATATTAAATTAAAAGTGTTATTCAGATAAATGTGTATTTCAGAGATAATATATTGATAGCTCTGGCAATGATGCACTGTAAAATAGCTGCCTAAACCCACTTTTACTGTTGGAAGTATCATTTTATATGTTATACTGAAAGAAACTTTCTTTTTGGAACCTTGCAAAAGAACATGATGGTAATATCAAACTTACAAAGAGAAACTAATTTCAGCATCAGTTGACAAACACAGTGTCCGAACTGAACAGTAGCTAATATCCTAATCAAACATTGTGTAACCCAATAACCAAGGTTAAGGATACTAAGGATGCAAGGATTCCTCTGTACTGGATGATCTGGACTAAGCATCAAAACCCTGAAGAATTACTAAATACCTCTGAAAGACATGATTCACTGAATCAAAAACTGAAGGGAAATTTAGTGTTAAGCTGTTATTAAAGAAGCAATACTCATCCTAAACCTTACCTAACACTGACCATCACCTACTAGAATGGAATTAAACAAATCCCACTGACTGGCTAATGATCTGCATAGACCCACAGAAAATAAGCTGTGTGATGAAGATGCCTCACACAACATAACCACAGCTCCACTATCTGACTAAAAGGTTTCTAATAAGACCTACACAAATCTTGTGTCATTGCTTGGTTCTTACCATTCATTTTGACTTATGCATTAAATTCATTCTGTAAATAAAAGTAGGAGAAGAGAGCAGAAAAATGAGCATAAAGAATTAGAGAATTATGTTGAAAATTGAACTTATATTTTCTATTGTCTTGAAATCAAAATTGTGGTTTTTCTCCAGGAAAAAAAAAAGGCTTCTGCCTATAATTATTGACCAAAATACAGTCAAGTTCATGCTCTAGGAGCTTGGTTCTGGCTTTGCAAATACAATACAGCAGCAGAGCTTTTAAAACAATGCACCTTACATGTATGACAGCTAATATTCCCTTTGCTGCCCTGAGCAAGAGTTCACAAGAGTGGAAATAAAAATGATAGCAGGTGGCATATGATGGCTGAGAATTTCTATGATGTGGATGAAAAACATAATTAAAGTCGCCTAGAGACCACTCTCAGTGCAGTCTGCTCCCAAACTAGCAGATGTACCAGAATTTAAGAACAATTTATTAAGTAGCAAGATCTGCAGTTAATGTGATTTGCAGTGGTAAAAGAGCAAGACACCTCAGATAGCTGAACATTATGAAAAATGAACTGCTATTGAACATACAGTAATTAAACAAGTATTTTCAAACCTCGTATTGAAATACATCATGGTCTAGCATTTCTTTTTTCGTTTACTTGGAGTTCGTAAAATTTATTTCCACAAAATGTATTGATTTCAACTAATATTCCAATATTCTGAGTAGTGTTCAGTTCTGAACTGTCTTCAAGAATTTGTTACTCAGTTGCTTTTCAATTTATACTGATTTTGTTAACTGTACAGTAGTTGCATGTCATTAATTAAGTAATTGTCATCTTACCACATCTCAAAGCTTAGAAGTATTTTTTATTTTGACTTCAGTCACTTCTGAAAAAGCAGATACCCATGTATAGGAGCATTTTATCCAAGTACCTACACTTTCTGTTTTAATGTTTCCATTTTGCAATATAAGATTTAAAAAATTCCATATTACAGGAAGCTGAAATATTGTTTCAGTTTTTAGTGGGCTTAAAATTTAGAAAAACTCTATCAAAACTGTTCATACTGACATAAGACTCATTTTTTAACATACTTTTCCAAAACCCTAAATTTTGACATTGGCATAAAAGCACTATTCAGAAATACCAACATTTCTCCCACATTGAAAATTCTATGGTTGGACCAACACTTGATTTTGTTCCTCGTCTTAATCACCGAGTATGATATTGCCATATGCTCTGTGACAACTACCGACAAAAACTCCTCCTGCTTTTCCAAAATAACATTTCTTGGTGAGCATAAGGAAGGCATCTCACAGCATCAGTGAGGCTGAAGATGAGCACACGGAAAAGCAAAGTACTGCACCACTGCCGCTTCAGAGTTGTTCCCTGACTGATTTGGTCACAGGAATAAACTCTCTGACCAGAGTATAATTTGCTTCCTTTGAGAATAACTTGGGAATAGCAGTGAAATTCATTGTCAGGGGCTGGTAAACCTTGAATCCCAGATTGCAGGTTTTGTGTTTAAATCCCTCCAGGCTGCAGGACACAAAGTGAGGGGAAACTACAGATGACATTACTATTGCTGGGTGAAAATGGGAGAAAGTGGAGCTTCTGGAAGGTATAACCAAGTTTCATTAAACAAAATGACACTGGACTATAAGAAATAATTCTCAAGAGGTATTGATAACCAATGTTCATTTAAAGGGGTTTTAAGAATTTAGGACTATGAAAAAATAGATAACTTACTAACATTTTTCTATTGTTGATTACAATAGAAAATTGGTGATAGTACCCTCAAATTATGACAGATCACTTTCCATTGAAGCAGGAAAAATATTCAAGCATTTACTTCCACTTTCTGTGAAGGGTACCCTTTCTCTTCACCATCATCTCTATTTCCTCCTTGTTCACAGTAGCAGGTTTTTTTGATAATTTCTTAATTTTCCTTTTGCTGTCTCCAAGTCCTTTCTGATCACCAGCTCTTTCATGTATTGCTTCCCCACTATACTGCCTCCTCGCATCACTACGTCCATCACCATATACAAAGGAGCTCTATATTCTGTGCAGCCACCAAGTGACTGCAAGCTCTGAGCAGCACAGCATCAGAGGCAGGTAGTAGCCTAAAGCCCACAGAGTTTTCCAGAAAGTTGTGTGGCAATGTGTGTAGCTGCAATACCAAATGTTACCTCAAAGATTTCCCAAGATTATTTAAAAAGTTAATAAAGTAAACAATTAAGTAAGTAGAGATGGATGCAAACAAACAAGTGATTCGCCTATGCTTATATTAGCAGCCTGCACTTTGGGAATGGCCAATTTCAACTGTACCAGTGATTCATGGCTCTACCAACTAGTGATTTCTCCTTTTTACTTTGTAATTGCTAAAATGGATTCAGTCTCCCCCACTATAGAGCAGGTGAAAAGATGTTCCATTGTCTTTTGCATTCATCAGGAGTGGTTTAAACAAGCAAAACTCTGGAACATGATGTCAGATCACAGTCATCCACACACAGGAAACTGTAAGAGCAGTTAATTACACAAACTGCAGTCATTTAGGGAAAGGCAATGATTTTTGCATAGCACATGCAAGTAATAATATTAATTCCTAAAATTTAAGAATCAGATAAATAAATTTGAATTAGCATAAATATAACAACTGCAAGTTTTCTTCAGCATTTTCTACCTTTTCTTGTAACAGCATGGAGGATATACGCCCTACATTTTTCTTAAGAAAGCTCAGAACCACTGCTTTTTGAATATTTTGCAAGGGGATTTCTTGTTATAGTCAAAACAGAATTTGTTAAGTGTGTGTATCTATGTATTCTTTTGGTATCTTTCTGTACTTCTCAATGCACTTCAATTTCTTTCTTTCTGTTGGATAGATGGATGTACAGATGGCATCTGTAGACATCACTAGGTTGAAGATATTTTTCATAGTTCTGAACATAGACGCAGTCAGTGTTCTCACTCTTTGAAAAGGGACATCTTGAATAATGCCATGTCCATCCATTTATCTTTATAGGTGACACACTACTCCAATTACACTCTCCTAAGTGAGCCAAAATCTATGAGAAAAAAAAACCTCATGCAGAACCTTCTGCAATCAAGCTAAAAATCAATATGCTTATAACCACATATATGTATGGCTCTTCTGCTTAAGAACAGCTGCCCATTCTATTATCCTAATCATTCAATAATACTTCATCTGACTTAGTCTCTCAGAGTTACATATAGCAAAGCCACAAAGTTGCCTCTGCTTCTTGAAGAACAGATCAAGAGAACAAGCATGGTCACTAGGAACATTTACTGAAAAGTTAAGCAATTGTAACTAAGAGTAAAGTGTAAAGGATGCCCTATTGTAAGTCAGGAATACCTCTGGTCTATGAACCTTTCTAGGTTCAAGACGAAAGTATACTTTTAAATAAATGACATGAAACTCTCTATAAAATATATGTTCATTCAAACTTAGTAAAAGCTTTTAAAACCTCATTTCAAAGTGAAGGGAAAATTTAGGGTTTTTTTTTGGTTTTTTTTTGTGGGGGGGGGTGTGGTTTGGTTTTGTTTTGGTTTTTTTTTTGTTTTGTTTTGTTTTTAGAATAAGGCAAAAGAAAAGAAAGAAAATCAGCCTTATCCCAATCTCTGAAGATTCCTTCTGACTTAGGTGTGGGTCAAGCCTTCAACTTGCCCATTAAGTGACAGCAGAAAATAAATAACACTGCACAGGTATGTCATTGCAACCTGGCTGATCTGTTTGCATGGATAGTTCACATAGAAGAATTATCCTAAATATCAGTCCTGCTGACTCAGATGCACATCTTATTTTGAGAGCACAGGACTCTTTTACTTTATTAAAAAGATTAACTTTGTGTCATTTGAAGCATAGGCATATTCTAATCCTATTATTTCTGAATGTGACTAGAAAAATAAACATTACATTAATTCCCAGAACAATATAAACAAGGTTGATGCAATAAATTAGATTCTTTAATTAAAGCTATGCCACCCAGCTGCTTGCACAGCACAGGTACTTCACTGAAACTCTTAAGATGAACTGATTATTTGGTTACCTGTGTGGACTTTAAATTGAACATGTATCCCCTTCAAGCCTGATTATTTCTTTACAAGTCTGACAATGCAGTATTAGAAGAGATTGCCTGTCAAACACCAAAATGACTCCTATGCTTTTCTCAAGAAAGATTCTTTTGTCCACTCATCGAAAAGTGAGTTTGTAGTACAAGTCTCATTCCTTTTCTCTGCATTTATTAAAGGGTTGACATTTCTAATTCTTTGCCAACCAGATCTTAACACCATCACACTTTGCCATTGTCACATCTTTCCCTGCTCTGTGCAGTCAAAGGCGAAAAATAACAAACACAAAGAAACAGATCTGGGCTGAGCAATATTCAACATAGCCTTGAAAGCACTCAACTCACAGTAGTAAAGGGGCCACTGAAAGGTGCTTAAGGCTTATTAATCTGCTGCTAACATTTCATGGACAGAACAGGCACCTCAGACAGTGAATATTCACTTCCATTCTAGGGCTTTCTTTACACAACACATAGAGGTGGGCAAGGATGGGGACAGAGTTTCCTCTAAAGCAAATTCATACTAAATTAAAGAGGACATCAATCTTCCACCTCAGAGTTGCCGTATCAATTGTAATGAAGAGTCACTTACATTGAGACAGTTGTTATTCTGAGGTGAGGGAGAGATAAGGGGAGGGCAGGAATTGTTTCTAACTCTTTACCTCTTTGTATTTCACCTTATTCTAGCTCTTGAACACTGAATCGTAACCATGATTTGGAAGGGTGTAAGTATTTGATTTGTTCTTGGTATAAATAATGTTATCATTCCCAGCTGAAAAACTCTTTCAACAGTTAATAAGGGAAAATATTTTCAGAAACACTTTTTTCCAAAAGTGGTAGAGGTGTTTAAGAGCGTAGTTCTCACAGAAAATCTGTGGGAGTTATGTGCCTACTTTGACATGCTTGTAAATCCCACCCAGGTGCCATGCTACATCCTTAGGTACCTAAATATCTTTGAAATCGTGTTGTCAATCACTGCTGACAATGGAGCATAGAATTCAAAGTCCACTGAATGCTTTGAAACTTTCAGTGTAGGACATACTTGAGATGTCTTTTGCCTTGTTTCAGAAACAGGTTCCCTTAACAGCCAGTCACATAGAGACTATGGGAATTGCTTTTCTGCTGTGTTTGCATCTCTGCTGGATTTTTTGCCTTATTTTTTGCCTTGTTCCTCACTGTGACCCTGTTTTTATTCTGGTTTCATCTGTTTGAACAGATACAATTCGATATTTACTGAACAGCCTTATCTGTCTCTTCATGATTTCTGGAAATATCAATTAGAAAAGCAGGCTTTCTTATTTTCCATGGAAGAGTGAGTACTTAGAGGATGACTACCAATCATATGTGTTCAGCTTAGAAAGGATATAAAAATAATGCCAAAAGAAATTTTTGTTTTTGCAATGAATCTGCAAGACTATTATCTCCAGCTGCATTACTGCACTGATTCTCCACTGCATTCTCTTTTAGCTTATCATGTATATCTCTTAGGATATACTTCCATGATGTTCAAGACTAGAACACACCATCAAGTTATCTAGATTGGCACTTTTTTGTCAGGGGCTCCTATATATCACCTAGGAACCTTTTCAGCTGATATGTATCTTCCATTAGGTAAACAATCATCTTCTACAGTCATCTGGAAAAGCAATATTCACCCTATGTTGTGGTAGTTTATCACTCTTAGTGTTAAGAACGTGTGCCTCATTTTCAGTCTGGATTCAGTTAGCTTCAGCTCCCAGTCATTCATTCTTGTTAAACTCTTCCTACTAGATTAGAGGGAATTGTAGTAGCCAGAATATATATTTTATTTTATTTTTTTGCAAAGTTACTTAGTATGCACAATAACAAAGTCACAGCTTTCTGAAGAGATGAATAGAATACTCTCTTTTTCCTCTCTGTGAAGAATATCCTTTATTTGTAAATAACCTAGGTGACATTTTTCCTGTTCTTTCTCAGATTTGGACACCTGTATAAACATGGAAGTTCCAATCTCTCCAGTGCTTTGTACAGAGGTGATGTGTGGCCATGGTCTGTGTTCCCTATTGTAAGGTTTATAATTTCACTGCTGTATGAAAAAATATCAACCTCAATTTGCCATTCACCTTGTCAGTTTTAAAACTACTTTCCAGATGTAAATGTAAGTGGCAATATAACACGTTGAGACGGTAGGGAATTGGGCCCTGAGGTTAGAAAGACTATATTTGGGTGTCACAAGAGAATATAACTGTGAGTAATGGGATAAAATTAAGCAAGGGAAAATTTAGGCAGACTGGAATGAAATACTTCTTAACTGTGAGATCTATTAGGTTGTAGAATAATCTTCTGTGGGAATTGATGGAGGCATAGTTACTTCAGACATTTAAAACTCAACTGGATAAAGCACTTGAAGATATTCTGTAAGGAATTATCCTGCATTGCCAGGGGGAAGGATTAGATGACCTAGTAGGTCATTTCCATCACCACTTTCTGTGATTTTGTTGTACAAAGCCCCACAAACAGGAAATTGTTATCAAAGTCAAGAGATGGCACTAAACCCTGACAGTGTCAGAGAAAGCAGAGCGAATAACATCACCTGCTGGTAACTGTGCAGGAATCCTAATCCAGCATTTCTGTGGGTTAGTAAATACAACCAGCCCTGAGGGATGGGCGTATAGCCTGTTTCTAAAAGCAGAAACCTCTACTAATGCAAATATGTTGGGAAACAGCAGATGAATTATGAATAAGATCCAGGAGAGAAGAAGTAGGAAAGAAAAAATCAGGGTAGGCCGGACATGTATAATAGTGTCATGAGCAAATTATTAGTCAGGAATGACTCAGCCTGTAGTACAGGAGATGAAACCTGAAGTTCCAATCAGCCAGCTGGGAGAACTAGATGGTTTTTTACAGGCTTTGGTGTATGGGCATCGATTCATATAATGATATTGCCAATTGAAATCATAGTTTGGGTGACACCAGAGACAGGGTCTTTGCTAAGGGTTGTACAAACACACAGTAAACTAAGCCATGGACCCTGCAGAAATGTACAAGTGGATGAATGGTCTATCACAGAAAGCTGTCAAAAGAATACTGGCAAGTAATACCCTAGATAAGGCTCATACAGTTCTAAGGTCCATAATTTGATGTTCCTTTTTTTGTGTCTGTGCTTCAACATGATTTGTTCCTATGTTTGCTCTCAGAACATACTGTTCTCACTTAATTATTGCTCTTATACATTCATTTGTCTGCATAAGGAATCATTATTTCTGTTACTTAATTTTTACATTTGCCTCTCCTCCTAATCTCTCTAAACCTAACTGCAAACAAACATGAATCATAGGTTCCTGTACTGGGTCTGTCTGGGATGGAGTTAGTTTTCTTCATAGCAGCCTGTATGGTGCTGCATTTTGGATTTGTGACTCAAACATTGTTAACACAACAGTGTTTTGGCTGTTGCTGAACAGGGCTTGCACAGCATCAAGGCCTTCTCTGTTCTTCACTCTGCCTGTTCCCATCAAGCAGGGAAGAGGTTGGGAGGGGACATAGTGTCACAGCAATAAAAACTGAGGGTAGAGGAAGAACAGGGTGAAAGGTGGCTGTTACTCAGACTAGTTGGGCATTGGTCTGCCTGTGGGAGGTGGTGAGTGATTGCCATTGCATCACTTGTTTTTTTTCCTCTTTATTTCACTTATTAAGGTGCCTTTATCTTGACACACATTTTTTCATTTTGCTTTTCCTTTCTCTCCCCCATCCCATTGGTAAGTGGGGAGTGAGCAAGTGACTGTGTGGGTGTTCAGCTGATGGCCAGGGTCAACCCGCTACAGTGTCTTTTTTCCATAAAGAAATAATAATTAAGCAGTCAGACAGGGTTCTACTTCTCAAAACAGTCCTGGCCAATCCAGAATGAATGATAACACATATACATGCACCCCAGTTCCTCCCCACTGCAGTTCTTACATTTTCCTCATACTTTGTCTAATAAACCACAAGAAAAATTGTGAGTAAACATGTTTTATCTTCCATATGTGACCATACACTATCAAAATACCTTGGGCTCACTTGGTCTGGCTTCACAATTCCGTTTTGTGCTTGTAAGCAACCTAAATTTTGACAGCCTCTACACCTCACTGGCCCTTGCGTATCTGACATACGGGTTCTTCTGAAAACACCAATCTGCTGACATATATCATGTGTCATCTATCACATTAGGGAACATGAGACATATGGCAGTTTCCAGGATGGGCTGCTTAAAGTTACCATCACTTCAGATATTTCCTAGATGGTAATACACTTCTGGGAGTGGGCAGGGCAGAGTTTCAAATCCTATTCTTGAGAGACAGCAGAGATGTATTCCTACAAATGTGTGAAGCACAACTCATCAGAAAAAAAAATCGTGATCAACTTTTTGATCCCAGATGAAGCATTCTATCCACTGCAGATGGATCAGCCCAAAGAATTTTAGGCTGTGTGTTGTGCACCTGCTCCAATAGATCAGTGGGTATATCAATAATGTTTTTTTCCTAAGTATAAACTTACGTCATAAGGTATATTTTAATTATTTTTTTTTTCTGGCAGTGCTGAGAGTACTGTCATTGCAAATTGTTTATTCTGATAATGGTGTCACATTTGGATGATATCCTATTATCTTTCTAGCCATTAAAGTAATACAATAAGGAGCATGGTGAAATAAGTACTAGGTTCCTCTAAACTCTAAATAGCCACACTTGAAAGCAAACAAAGAAAAAAAAGAACCAAACAACAAAACCAAGGCAGACAGAATGAAAGAAAAAGAAAATTGGCCACCAGGTGTCAGTAGTTGTTCTCTTATAGGAGCATTGGATGGAGGGATTACTATCAAGACTGCAAGGCTGCACCAAAGAAGTCACAAAATTAAATGGATTTGCTGTTTTTGATCAGAACAGGAATTTAAAAATTATCAGAGGAATTTATTCTCCTGTCCATATAGAGCACAATAACAAAGAACACAGTGTTGGTATATAAAATGGTCTTTTCCCTAAATTTCCTATTAAGCCATTATTTTTTAGTAAATTATGACTGGCCTTTAAAGTCATGACAACACACTGAAACATTACAGGCTTGGGTGAGAGTGTCTGGAAAGCTACCCCAAGGAAAAGGACTTGGGAGTTTTGTTCGATAGTGAGATGAGTATAAGCCAGCAGTGTGACCATATGGTCAAGAAGGCCAAGAACGCCCTGGCTTGTATCAGAAACAGCATGACCAGCAGCACTAGGGAAGTGACTGTTCCTCTGTACTCATCACTAATGTGACTGCACCTCAAATACAAGGTCCAGTTTTGGGCACCTCACTACAAGAAGAATATTCAGGTGCTGAAGCATGTCCAAAGAAGGGTCAACAAAGTTGGTGAAGGGTCTTACAAGGAGTGGCTGACATAACTGGGGTTGTTTAGCCTGGAGAAAAGGAGTCTCAGGGATGACCTTATTGCTTTCTCCAGCTACCAGAAAGGAGGTTATAGTGAGGTTAGTGTCAGTTTCTTCTCCCAAGTAACAAGTGGTATGACAAGAGCAAATGGCCTTGAGTTGCACCAGAGGAGGTTTAGATTGGATATTAGGAGAATTTTCTTCACTGAAAAGGTTGTCAAGCACTGGAACAGGCTGTCCAGGGAAGCGGTGGAGTCGCCATCCCTGAAGGTATTTAAAAGACCTGCAGATGTGGCACTTGGGTACACGGTTTTATGGGGCTTGGCAATGCTAAGCTAACAGTTGGAGTTGATGATCTTAATGGTCTTTTCCAACCTAAATATTTTCATGATTGGTGTATCCACAACACTGGATGTGCAACCACTGCAGTCTAGCTCCCTGATTTAGATAGGTGCTACAACAGTCCTTAGAAAGGGTTTGGATGCTCTGTTGGGAGCATGCCTGTAACAACACAACAAAATAGAAGTTAGATCAAGTTCCCTGATCTGGGATGAGTGGATCCCTTGACTTGCTTTATCTCTGTTAAGCGAAACTGCTGAGGAAGGTACCTGTATTTGACACCCTAAAACAATTTGTCACTTAGGAGAGGAGCCTACAGATTCTTGAACACTTGGCCAGCTGAACAGGTGTCCTGGTTTGAGTGAAAACAGAATTAATTTTGTTCAGTAATTTTACTTTTCAGCTCAGTTCTTCTAATTAACTGTACTTCTGAAGTTAGCAGTCTGTTTTCACAGTGTCTGCTTCTAGCAGCGATAACACCTCATGTTTAGAGTTACTACCAAGGCTTGGTATGCAGACCAAGGCCACTGCTGGATCTTGTGTACCACA
>WTSP01011558.1:247391-267402 GCA_025331215.1 Actenoides lindsayi
CATAATCTAATATTATAAATTGGATTATCATTAATAATATTAATAAAACATAATAATATAACAAAAACATACATATCTTTGTACATAATTTTAATACATTGTTTTTTTCCCAATGTCTTCTTAATTTTTCTGTCTTATGCTAGAATAAATGTACAGAAAATCCTCATGTCATTCAGTAAAATGTCAAGGGCTTCCTGAAACAGTGAGGTTTTAGACTTTTTTAATCAAATCTAAATCATTGGAGTTTTCTGCTTAAATGTCTAATCTAAATCATGAGATAACTCACTTTGAAACCTTGTACAGGCTCGGGGAGATGTAGGGTTCATATTTCTCAAGTAAACTTGGTTTTATACTGTATATAGAGTAACATGCTGAAGCTACCTAAACCGTTTCTTCTAATAAACTAGATTAAAACCAAGCCCATAGTATTATATTTTTGACAGGAACATTTTCTTTATTATTTTTAATTCTCCCTTGGATTAAAGCTATCGGAAAATGGATTTTCATGAACAAATCATGTCAGTACTATCAAAATGTTCTAAATTTGGAGTAAACTTCAAAATTCTGTATTTTGGAAAGGTTTCTTTTGTATCTTGAATCACTGTCTTTGACTAGAATGATATTTTAAGGGTAATTGATTTTATACTACAAAAGAAAATAAGTTTTTTATAGAACAATCTGTATATAGAAGAGAAGGCAGTCATTGACAGACTGTACAGAGGCAGATTGATTTGTACAAGATTTAGACACTTCTATACATCAAGGGAGCTTTGTCAAAATATGTATTGGCTTTAGTAATTTGGATACTCTTGGTTATATCCCCTAATGTTATATTCATGAACTAAAGTATAGGCTGGAAATTCTTCTTAAGACAGTCAAGTAGTGTACACTCTATACAGCAATAAAGATAGTCACATGTTTCTATTTCAATGCCAATTTATCCTCTGCAGGAGTTTTGGGGGAAGTTACATATTTCACAGCAACTCAATTTACTGCATTCTGCAAGATCTGTAATTATAGGATTCAAACAGTAATCTAGAGAAAATATTTTAGTTTTTCCAAAGACATTCTCCGAAGACATTCCCGACATTTTAAATTTTCCTTTTTTACCTCATTTAATATTATAAATACCAGCAAAATGACAAAGAAGAGCCAGCATATTTCAGTCAAAGGAGAGGGATACTTCAGAGCCCAGCACAATCCATTATCACATCAGAATGGTTGTTTTGATGACTCTTCCATAATAAATGTTCTTCCACTCCACACATTCCTTCTCTCTTCCAAGATATAAGGACAGATTCCTAGGACAATATAGCCTGGAAAATCATACTCAGATACAATGCCATTCAAAGCTTTTTTGTGATACAATGCCGTTCAAAGTGGTACAAAGCATACTGTCTGAGATCATATGTAATATGCATTAAGATGCCTTTCACTGAGTGAAAGGTTTTGACACAGGTTTCTCACAATGGTGCTTTGAACTTGCGAGAAAGAAAAGACATGCTATTCTGGAACAATTAATACCAAGCCTTACTAATGACTAACAGCCTTTGAGCTTAGTTTTGGCATTTCTTGTCTGCCTGCAGCATTTTCTGGAGAGATTATCCTGCCATGTCAGAGAGAGCAACATGGGAGGACTATGAGAAAGGAGAGTCCTTCTCATGTGAATGGGTAAACGGAAGAAGCTAAAAGATGTGAGCTGAGCAAAAAAGTCAAGACCTCACTGAGATTCAGAGTGAATCAATGTCAGTGGATAATAAAATACAAGAAAGCTAGAGTTAAAAGAGATGGAAAAGACTACAGCAGAAGAAGAAACATACTAAAGTCAAAGCTCAGGTAGCCATAGAGCACAGATCCGTTCAAATTACAGCCAGCACCAGTGTCCTCTCTAGATGACACTTCATAGTGTCAGCCAAGCTAAGAGCACTGCTTCCAAGTCCTTGTGAAAGCTCCAGAAAAAGATAAGAGAAAGGATTTAAAATGAATTAGTTTACTTCATGTTTTGCCAAACGAGGTTTCCAAGCTCGGAACACAAATAGAAGTTATGTATCCATGTCCTTCCCTTCATTTGCCTTTCCTTCTTTCTCTTTATTGTTATAGGATCTTTTGTTTTGTTTTATTTTGTTTTTCTCTTCCATTGGTGAAGCTTCAAACTCTTCATTGAACTTTAAGCATAAGATCTCAAGACATCAGTGCACTTAGAAAAGAGCCAAATCACCACAAAATAGAAGAGCAATGATATGCTCTTTTCCCTTTTGAACAGATGATTACAAAGCATTTTGATTTCTGACCAGGACATATCTGAAAAGTTCTATTCACATGCACACATTTCAATGTAATTTGTTGCATACTACTAGAATATAGTGTACAAATTAGGGTTGTCTTACATAGTGATCCCTTTTCCCAAAAAATTTACTGTAGAGATGAGTAAAGAGAAAATGGCAATGAAAAGGAGAGAAAGGTTAAGATTTAATACATAGTAATAAATATGCTGTTTTTCTAAAACCTCACAAATTCATCAGAGCATGATTTCTACTGGGCATTGGATACTATCCAGGAAAAGCTTTCTGTCTGAAAGTATCTACAAACCATCTAAAAATGTTAGACATCTGGCATGTATACTGCCGCTATTTCTACCTTATCAGAAACCAAGAATAGTCCAAATTACCTAAAAAAGCAGTGGCAAAACAGGGCAATAGTGAAAACATGTTAATCTAGAAAAAGAGTAGCTTCTTCTCAGCTTGTACTACTTGCATGATTTTGTATCTAGTGTCTGAATATCACTGAGTTGGAAAGAGTAGAGTCTAAGTAGACTAGTTTCATAAATTTTGTGTGACAACCATTCTGTTACTTCCTACAGTTTTACCTTTTCCTCAGAGCTGTTTACTTCTCTTGAAGGCTGAGTCAGTCTTCCATGTTATATAAAGTACATTTTTCAATTAACAAATGCTTGTACTTGTTCCCTATTCTGAGAACTTACTATCTTCAAGTATGTTTATGACAAGAATCTTTTGTTTCAAAACTGTCCTTTCACCTGATCAGTGATATTTAGTGATTGTACTGATCATAAAGGTATGGAAGCATTAAGAAGTCACAGACAGATGACTCTTCAACTTTTTCAGAGATTTAAATTTCTCTGCCCAGACTTATTTTTGCCTTCTGATATTGTGCCAAATATTCACATAAATTACTTAATTTCCTTATGGATGAAATAAAGCTTCAGGGTTTAGGGAAGTTTAGTTCCTAAAATTTAGCGTTCCTAAATACACTCTGTGGTATATTTTCCTCATAAAATGGAAACCACACAATAGTGCAGTATAACAGCTTTTCCAGCAACATTTTGCAAGTAATTCTTTTTCATTTCCTCCAAAACTCTTACATGAACAGTATTGTATCCGAGTGACTGGCTTTCAGCCTTAAAGGGAATTTAGTTGTATGATTCTGAGGAGATAATCTGACCCCCATTTGTTTGCCAAATGGTTGTCTAATTTACATTCACAATTACCTCAATTGCATGCATAAATGAACTAATGAAACACACAAATGTGTAACTGGTCATAAATAGTAATTTCCATGTGCAATTGCAGTAACTGCATGCTCCTCATGATTTTGAAAATCATGAACTTAATGTTAATTTGATGCTAGTTCATGTTGTTTAACAGTTATATATTTACAGATTAAGTCTATCACTCAGTAAATGCATCAGTCTTTTTCTATTATATCTTTTTTCCATTATAGTTAATTGGTGGATATCAGTGCTTAACATTGCAGGGACTTCTTTTTGCTGATAAGCAGGGTTCAAACATTTCCCTAAAATAAGCAGGACTGCAAATCTATTTATATACTATATTGTGTCACAATAACCACAGTTTTATACTCCTTTAAATAGTGTGTTTATAAAGAAATACTCATTTGAGGTAAACGAGGTTTGGGGGAAAGAGATAATAAGTCTTATAACTACTTTTATCCAAACATTCTGATTCATAATAATCACATTACACAAATATCTAATTAGCTCTTTGTTTTAGTCAAAGGTTCTGCAAAATCTAACTCTCATTTTCTGTTTCCAAATGCAGGAAAATCTTGTATCTCTTGTTACATATTCTGCTGCCATCCCATCTGTTTGCCTCTTAGATTGCAATTGCTTTCTGGATAACACAGAACTAAGACCTCTGTGAGAGAGATTAGCAAGCACCATGGTGTGACAAAATGACTCCAAACTGCTATGTAATTACATGAAAAGACTCATGTGTTTTGTACTATTAAATTGTATGGTATAGAGACCAAGAATGTATATTGCAGTAGTAGTTTTAATTCATCAGACATAGTCCATTTTAAAATTAAGATGCGTATTTTAACCATTTTAATGATTTTATTAGACTGTAGGCAGTATAATTCAATTCAAGGGGTTATGTTTTAATCTTCTGAAAGTAAGATATGTCTTTGTATTTTTCTTTTGGTGGTATTAATAATGGGAATAGAGTTGAAAATGCAGAGCCAGTAATATTATATTCAATACTGCAAGTAACACACAAAAACATTACTGAGTAGCAATAGGTGAAAGAGTGATCCAAAGTGTATTGAGAGGATAATGTTGATTATGTTTACAGTTAGATGGCAGCTTATGGCTGAACCCCATCCAAAGCTTTTGACAGACTGGACCTCAAACCTGTAATCTATTTCACTCAGGAATAGAGCCATCCATGGGACTACCCTAAGGAATATTTCAGTCTTGTTATACAAATATGATTGTGCCATTCATGTTACAGGTCTAATCGTTTGATGTTTTGTAACACAAGTTATATATATAAACAAAATCCATTAGAACAGAGAGTCAAGTTAATGAGTAGAAGCCACTAAAGGAGGTAGGAACCTCAAACTTGCCTTCAATAGCAGCTGGTTTCTTTCTTGGACTATGTTCTAGAAGAAGACGAGGTGGTACCATTTCCTTATGTCCTGCACATGAATATACAGGTTAAGAAGCATAGAAAATGTATTCACTAACAGGTTGAACAGAATGACTGGGAGCACCCTTCAAAATTGTTCATGTTTAAAATATTGCACTGTGCATAAAAGCTATTATCTTCCAGACACCATAGGAAGGAAATGTATTTCTCAACAAATAAAGTAATTTATTTTTAAGAGGCACATTTTAAATCAATGAAATCCAAGTGACTCAAGCATATGCTGAAATGCTTGCAGTTCTGTTTTTCTTCATTAGACTAAAAAACTCTGAAGAATAATACTGTGATAATAAGGTTACATATTCATGATGCCTCTTCTACAGTTAAAGCTTATTTTCTTCTGTCAAACAAATTATCTGCAGTAGTTCCCTCAAGTCCACTTATTATGAACTTCTTGAAACACCAGTAAAAATTATGTTTCTTATACTTAAGAGAGATTCTTATCTTATTCTTAATTAGTCAGTACCAACCAGGTCATGAACTGTAAACACTGACAAGGTTCTGATTCTAGCTGCTGACTGAAACACATCTACTCACTCATAGTATTGAACTGTACTCTCTCATAGTATTGAACTGGAACTTTCTGTGCTGTCTTAGTCTATGAGCAGGTGCCATGCTTTATCCAAAATATTTTCACTTCATTTCCCTGGAGATACATAAATGGATCTATTGTACTCTTACATTACTTATGCTTCATTTCTGGTTTATAACACCCATTTGCAGTCTCCTTATTTCCTTTTAATTTCTTTCTCTGACATTTAAGCTCAGTAGCTATCATGTCATTGTCATTTGAAAGCACAGTTTATTGTGACCTGTGAAATAACATTAAGTGGTTAAATAATAATATTGATTCAATCATATGCACCAGCATACATTCACTGCATCAGAGACCACATGCAATCAGGATGTTAAGTCTTAGCTCCAGCTCCACATTAGAAACTCAAAACCATGCCTCATGCTTGGTGATAGACTCAGAAGAGAAATTAAGCTCTTCATGAGCCTTGGAAACTGCAGTATCATACTTACCCCTCTCATTTTACAAAAGTAGGTATACTCATAGAGAATGCATGAGAAAAACGTATCTTGAAAACAGCAGTAGGATTTGAGCACCATGGCCTTAATGTTATTGCATCTCATCAGCATATGTATAATTGCAGGCAAATAATTTGCAAGCCTCCAGTTTAGTTCATCTGATAATTTGTATAAAATAAAACACAAGGAGCCTCTCAAACATGACTAATGTGCCTGAACCATGGCAAAATGATGACACATCAAACAAATCAATACATTGAAGGCTCTGTGCAACAAATGGTAAAAATCTTGCGTTTTATACGTACTTCCTGTCAACTTGGCAATAATCACGAGTGGATATTTAAAAATCTCATGACAGAATGACTCTACCCTTAAAATGAGCAGCAGACAAACTTCAGGAATCCAGATGCCTTAGCCATGATTTTCCACTTTGTCTTAAAATAATCATTGTGAAATTGCAAACTAAGTTAACAAGATGGTGAATACCATTTCTTGCTAACTAGAATAGAAAGGTTATACCCGTAATGTCTGTAAACATACAGAAAAGTCATTAATTTAATTCATAGTTCAGAATGAAAACAAAAACAATATAAAAATTAATGAAGAATATGTAAATAATCTTATTCTTTCTGCAAGGTTTAATTAAATTCCTAGACTAAAATTTAGTTCTTTTTTTTTTTACTTTTGCCTAAACTAGATCACCTATCCTTTGATGAAAGAAGCGTTAAATTTTATATCTAGGACTAATAGTTTTGTGTGAAAGACAGTAAAGAGCAGTGGCTCAGAATGTCAAGTAGATTGGTAATGAAGAAGGATTGTCAATAATCTGGATTGCAGTGCAGTATCTACTATGAGGGACAATGATCTAACACCTGTAGGTCAAAGTATAGGCTGGTCCCATTATCTTCCTGTTCTTTGCTGTAGCAGCAGTTTTCTAATGATTGCACCAGTGTTAGTATAATGTCAGTGCGATACCACTTATTACTAATGACTTGTCAAGTTCTATTTTACAGTTTTACAAGTTTTAAGCAAATCACTTATTTCATGCAAATTGACCACATGATCCAATATGAGAGTATTTTAAGCACCAACAGCTTAAACTTCATGGATCAAAAACTTTCCCTTAGGCCAGAATGTTTGTTCTGAGCAGGTTCCCATCCACACTGATAAAAAGCTTCTTTAATATTTCCATGTGTTATTAAATGTCTCTCTATTCACTTTGATGGGAATGCAAAGGACAGTAGCTGAATAAATATTTTATCCATTCTTTTGATGAAATATATTAAAGGGGATATCTGAAGTTAAATTTCTTTTCTCTTTCTTTTTCTCTCCTTAAGCTACAGAGTTACAAAGCACAAGTGGTTTTCTGCAGTACAGAGAACTCATAAATAGAAATGAGGAACTGGCCTCAGCAGATCAGACCATTAGGATTAATGGTGTCTACTATCTTGACTCCAGCAGTGGCCAGTTGGACATATATCCATAATGTAAATGAGAGGAAGGCGGGATGTTTTTAATGATCACAGGGGACAATCAGATTAGCCTATGAATCATGAGAAGTCATTATCCAGATTACCACTGTTATTATTGGACATACAGTTATCTCATTGCTTTAAAACTGCAGCCACAGAAGAGCACTGAAATTTAGTAACTGCATATTTATTTACTTCTCATTTCAAACACAGACTTTATTTTTCTACTATGAGATAAACCAAAAAAAATTCATTGAACTTGATTTTTTTAATTTTATTTTATTAGGGTTTGTTTACTCCAGAAGACATAACTGCAAACAGAGAAATGTGTATACATTTCTATGCTTAATCTGTCCATGCAGTTGTACTACAACATTTCTATGCCTAACTTGTCCATGGAGTTTTGCTACAGATACCGTTTTCATATATGATATTGTAAACAGCTATCTGACAAAAAATTACAGCTGATGGAAACTGAAATAGGGAAATGTTTCAACTGTAAGCTCATGGGAATGTGCTTAACAGGAGAAAAAGTATCACGTTAAGTTGGGAGTTGCTTCCTCCACTGCCTGAAAGGAAATAGGCTGCAAACATGAATAGAAGGTTTAAGATACTAGGTGCTAACATGAACAAGTGTTCATAGAAAATAAGCTACCATTTTCAAGCTCTGTGAAACTTCTATCACTGGTGTTTATTAATTCACTTGAGATGTCATGAAGAAATAAATTCTGACTTGGTTTATTAATATTTTAGATTTTATATTACATAATAAGGAATACAAAGAAAACTTTAATTGCCTTACTTTTTTCAATCTAGGAAATGTCTTTCTGCATGTGTCAAAAGTGTAATGTCTGGGCATTGAGGATAAACTGATTTCTTATGATAACAGCAAATCCTGTGAGTTTTTATTTTTCCCTGATCTGCCCAGTTCGATTTGTCTTCAGTGACCTTAAATTACATAAATAAAGTCTCTAAATTTATTTTTCTAAATCAAAGGATCATGGTATAAAAGTAAATAGCTCTAAAATTATTATTATTAAACAAAAAGCTTTGTGGATAGGTGAATATTCCAGTTGGATATAGGGAGAAATAATGTCACCACAGAAGGCAATATGTGGAAACACTGTTCCTATGACTGCGCATTTCCTCATATACCGGTCATCTGAATAACTAGAATCCTACAATCCAACAGCGCCAAAACTTTGTTACAGTGTCTCTCAAATAGTGCAGCAAGATGTCTTCAGATAAATCTCGTTCTGCCTAGATCTGACATCTTTTCCTAATGATAGTAAAAATAATTGAAGTAAAGTAAGTGTGCTCTTTGCAGAGTCATTTGTTAAGAAAAGTAAATTCAAATCAAATGTTTCATGAAGCTTGGAACAAGACATTGATCAGCAGAATGAGGTAAGACTGCCAAATATGCTTTTAGAGGATTGAAATCTTAATGAAGTCTCACTGTTCTATTCAGGCTTCCAGTTTTGACATGTAAGTTGCCTGAAGTTAAAGATGAGCCTCTCTCTCGTTATCAGTCATTACTCTTCAGGCATTAGACTGTGACTGTTCAGAGGAAGTGTTTCTCTACTTACTATGTGTGCATGAAAATCTTTGAGCAAACTTTTTGTTTATGAAAGAATCTCTGAGGATCAAGAGATGAAATTGTGGAACTGTTTTGAACAGTGTAAATGCTCATTTTGGGGAAGAAATGAATAGAAATACAAGTGCCCCAAATAGGTGATCTTTACAAGGAACTCATCACAACACAATGGTTTTATGTGCACTAGTAAATTTAATGGTACCTGGAAATGTGACTGAGCTCTGGAATTCAGACATATATATGTACTACAGCACTTTTTTTTTTTTGTCTAGCTTCTGACAATTTTGACCTGTACCAAGTAGCAATGTCTCAAACAATTCATTGGCTCAGTTCAGGAGTTAACAAAGGCCAGGGACCACTGCCAGTATACAGACAGGATGCTGCCAGACCATTTTGGCCTTGAGGAAGTGTAATGAATGAGGATCACTCTATGACAGAAGAATCACATTCAGAGAATAGTTCAGCTGAGTTTGTTTTACTTGTAGAGCACAAGTCTTAAAAGTAAAAACAAACTATGTCAAATGGAAAAAAAATACTTTAAACAGAGTATTAATGACCTATTTGGAACTCAGTTTTTGACAGTGGCAGATGGAATTAATGGATAATAAAATGAAGCTTTTAAGGAGGTCTGTCGTACTAACCAGCATGTGTTTTAGTTTTCAATTACAATCAGGATCTGGCTCTTTATTAAACGGGTAATCACCCAACATACAATGAAACTCATTTTGTGTGAGATTGATATCACCTAAGGAACTGCACAGCAATAAAATCATTTAAATTTTCATATTCTTTTACCACAGCTATCAGCTAGTTGTTATTATGATGTATAAGAAAAAAAGAAAAGAAGATATTACATAGATAATGCTCAATCTGTCTATATGTTCCACTGGGGTTTAAAATACATTAAAAATATTACAGGTTATGTTAGAGCTCTACATAGTGTCTAATTTATGTGTAAAGTATATTATTGAGAGATACTCCTCCCTCAACTCACAGACAACAAAAGCAAGCCTGTTACAAATAACCTAACAGCCTTGGGAGATCAATCATCTATTAAGCTAAAAGCAAGGACCAGTAGGTTAACAGTGAAGGTGTAGAAAGGATGATAATCTAAATGATCTTTTGAATGGAGTAGGGAGAAGAATTACATTTCCTTTATCAAGGCACCAAGCAAAAAGTAACAATAACTTAGTACTCTATTTTAAATATGTAGAAATTTTAGCTTGTCCTTTGCTTTTGATGATGTATTCTTATATATATATATTTTACATTTATACCTATATACTATAAATGTGTGAATGCACAAATGTGTATACATATGCATGCACATACATACATAAAAATAAATATATTTATGTAGTGATATTTCTGAGCAGAAAATGCTTTTTTTTATTGTTACTTGATTTGGTAAGTAAACAGGTGCGAGATTCCATTGGTGCAGGTTCCTGGAGATTGTGTGAACATCAGTTAGTCAGTACATTTTCACTAAGCCACAAAATCCAATTAAAGTCACAGCTGGGAATTTGTTTGATTTTTTTTTATTTTTTTTATTTTTTTTTCTTTTCCTATGGGTTCGTATCTCACACAATGCAAGTGTGCATAACAAGTGTACAAATTAGGCAGGAAAGAGAAGCATAGGTACAGCTATGAGTGTTTTGGGTTTTTTTCATTGTTTTAACCTACAGCTGATGCTATTGGTCCCAACCAGAAATGTATATATTGTATATTGGCTGCATGACTCAGCTGCGTGGTTAAATCCATTTACAACAACATATCTGTTGAGAATTCTTTTCCAGAGCTTTTTACCACATTGAAGCTCCAAAATCCCTCTTAGATCAATCTGTATCTTCTGAAGAAGATTAAAGTCATATCAGACTTAAAAGTTAAGTTTTGTCATCACACATTAAGTAAGAAGTCACACAGCCTTTCCTGACATTAAAAGAAAATTGAATTGCCTCCACTTCCTCACATTACTTATCATGTGCATTTACTAGGTAAAAATAATCCTACATGTTATGTTTAGAAATATGAAAGGTGGATCTCAAAGAACTAAGTCCTAGGACAGTGAAAATGATGGGTTATTGTGTGGAAATGATGGGCTATTATAGTTATTGCTACATACTGGAGAGCAAAAGGACTGTAAAAGTAGATTATAAAATGAAAAGATATTCAGCCTCCCTCTTTCTCCCCAAATAACCTTTAATAAAATGGTGTAATGTACAATGATACCTAGCATAGTTAACATGAATATTGGGAGTTGCTATAGATGCATACTTTTCACAATATGAAGTATCCACGGGAAAATATAAAACAGAAAACACTGCAGTTAAATACTGCTGCTAACAATTAAAGAGAATGGAGGGGACTGATAAGCTGTTATGTTGAAAGGTAATAGATACTGACTGTGCCATGGGACCACTGCTCAGTCACTTCTGAGTTATTTGTATTTGTTTTATCTGTACATAATATCATTTCAACTGTCGTTAGTCTAACTACATGTCAGAAACTTTCAGTGATGAAGTTAGAAAAGCTGTCTAGACTTTACTTCAAGAATGCTAAAACTTTATGTTGTCTTCAAGAAAGAGTGCATATGCCAGGTCTTGCTAAATAAAATCAGCCTAGCATTAATAAAATCATATTACAGCTATTATAATCTCTCACAACTAGACATATTTGTAGATAATGAATATGTGTAATATAGAAGTCACTGGAAGTCCAACTGCATAGAAACAGCTGTGACCACAAGCCAAGAAATTTTGCTAGAATGAGAAACACGAAGACGATTATGTTACCTGTCTTGTCTGCACTTTGCAATCACCTGAGAGAGTAAATCTATAAGCATTTTTATGAAGTAAGAAATTCAATAATGCAGGTTGAAGTTAGAGGGAAAATAACTGAGAGATTTTATTATGTCAAATATCAGGAGTAGGGCCCAAAAGTTCAAAGGATTTGGATAACTCCTGTTCCTCACTCCTGATGAAATTAATAAGAGCTAAGTATTAGCTACATGTTAAGTATCTCATATCTTTGAATGTTAGGCTCTGTGTAATTAAGAAAGTCAGTGAGTTTTCTTTCATTTTTCCTAAAAGTGCCATGGCTGTAATTTTTTTGGGAATTACAAGATTATGACATAGTGATAGTAAAAAAAAATAAACAATGAAATCTGAGCCTAAAATTTTCACTCTTTAAAACATATGGTGACATTAAGTTTGATGCAATACTCCTCAGCAGCTGTGTTTTCTACAGCAAGACAGAATACATCACCTGAACTGCTTCAGGCTGAAACAATTTCAACTAAAGCTGCTGGTATTGCATAAAGGCTAGGAAGAATGATGAGAAATACTGGAATAAAAAAAAAAAAACACCCTGTAATACTGGAGTTAATAATTAGCTTAAAACAAGAACATTTTGTCAACTTCTGATTATTCCTTCCCTTTCCTTTTCCCAGGAAAGATCCTCTTTCCTATGAAGAGGTTATTTTTTGGACAGAGAGTCCTGGGATTCACTGTCATGAGTTCCAACCCTTGTGCTCAAGGTCTCCTCTATGATTTTGGGAAACCTAACTTAAATTACATCTCTATGCCACCTATAAATGCATAGAAAAGAAATTTTCTAGAAAGAAAAATTAAATTTTGTAAGCATACAACAGCCAAAAATTCCAAAGCTTTAATTCTATAAAAGTGGAAGCTGGGACTTTGTTTTGATGCTAAAATTACTTAGGCTTTTTTGTATGACACATTTGGTCAGGGAAAGCCCTCTATATATGTTAAAGAAAATATTTCCCTCTACCTTTCTTCTTTTTCCCCTTCTCTCTTTCCCAAAATGTTACAGTAATGCTATTATTGGTATTCATACTTTTCAATGTGACATTGCTTGCTTTTTGGCTGAGCCAACATCAGCTCCTGACAATATCACTGGAAATCTTACATAATACTTGTACTTTCAAGTCTTCATTTGAGTAAAATCCTTGCCTGCACTTTTTTAACACACTTCTTGAATGTACGCAGGCTTTTTCTCAACCAGATGTTTAAAAGTTAACTGTTAGTTAAGTCTAAATAAGTCACCCTAGAGATACATTTATAGTCAATAGTGAGAAGTTGGTATCTTCAAAATCTTTCCTATATTTTTTTCAGATGAAATTGTCCTCTAGAGGCCTCCATTTCATACCATTGGCTATAAAGGCTGTTAAAGTTTGGAAATTAACTTTTGAGTATCTAAGTGAAGTGCAATGAATTACAAGCATCTCTTTTTGTAGTTCTACATAAAGATGACACTACATGCCACCAGAATATTCCAGGACTAAAGTCAAGAACCATGCATGATATTTCAAACTGTAATTGCTGCCTAGTAACACAGTGCTCCCTAAACCCCCAGAAATTATATGAATGAATATCACATAGAGAAAGGATTTTGTTTTCAAGATGAACTTAAGAAAAAAAATTAAAAAAAGACAAAAACTTTTTTTTAGGTTTAATGCATGTGGCCATAGAATGCCCTTTGAACTCTATGTGCTGTTTACTCTGTCAGACAATACTGGGTGTATTGAGTACAACGTGAAACAAGAGGGAGGAAAGTGAAGTAACAGGAGGAAGAATAAAATCTTCTGATGGAAAAAAAAAATAAGTTTTGACACATTCTAGGTATATGTCAGTAAGTTGCAAGTCTTTTTGACAAAGCAGATACATGCTGAAAGAAAGTGGACAGAAAAAGAAGTGCCTGAAGAGAGAATGGCAAAAGAAATGGACCCATCACAGCTAACTGTCACAATGGCTGTGGACTAGGTGCCAATGGAAGTACACTTAAGCAAGGTGGAGAGCGCACATGCTGCTTAGGCCACAGCTGAACACTATTCTGTCCTCTGTCATTGCATGTTCTCATAGCAGAAGAGGTGAGGATTTATTGTTAAACTGGACATGCTTCATGATGGAATGCATCCTATCAGAGCATTTGGAGATCCTATCTATGCTTTTATCTGTGCAGGATGCTGCCCATGTACTCTTTCCGCTTCTGTTGTTAAAACTGAGCTTCATCATTTTCCATCAGAGACAACAGAGAATCTATATCTGGCTGGGAAGAGTAACTTCTCTCTGTCCCATGATATAGCTATAGGTTTTGCCTTGTTAATGAAAACTTCAGAAGAAAACTGGAAGCCCTTTCTTTCTACAGGTTGAGCTTGGTCTCAAACATTAAAATGACAGAACCAAGAGGTACATGTACGTGGATTCATACAGATAATCCTAAACTCTGTTTGACTATACCATTTGCTAACAGAATGTTGACAATCAGATGTTCCATCCTGTGAAAAAAAATAAGTCAAGCCTTTTAGTGAGTCCCACTTTAGCTAGTTTTGGAACACTGCAAACACTTGAAAGGGAACGACTGAATGACACAAGTTTTAAATGGTCAATACAAAATATCTAAGTGTTGGAAATGGCTGAAGCATTTTCCTAAACTAACCATCTTTACTGGAAGAAGAATCTGTCAAAGAAAGTTTTGAACCTCACCAGCTGAAGTTTGGCAGGGTTGTATGTAACTTGACTTCAGTGATAGATTTTTTCTACCAGCATTGTTTATAATGTAATCATAGAATCATAGAAGAATCATAGAATCATAGAATGGCTTGGATTGGAAGGGACCTTAAAGATCAGCTAGTTCCAACCCTCCTGCCATGAGCAGGGATACCTCCAATTAGACCAGGTTGCTCAAAGACTCCTCCAGCCTGATCTTAAACACTTCCAGGGATGAGGTGTCCGCAACTTCTCTGGGCAATCCATTCCAGTGTCTCACCACTCTCATAGTACAGAACTTCCTCCTAATGTGTAATCTAAATCTACCCTGCTCTAGTTTAAAATCATTGCCCCTTGTCACCACATGCCCTTATAAAAAGTCCCTCTCCAGCCTTCCTATAGGGCCCTGTCAGGTACTGGAAAGCTGCTGAAAGGTCTCCATGAGGCTATCTCTTCTGTAGGCTGAACTGATCCAATTCCCTCAGCCTGTGCTCATAGCAGAGATGCTCCAGCCCTCTTATCATCTTTGTGGCCCTCGTCTGGACCTGCTCCATCAGTTTCATGTCCTTCTTGTTCTGGGGGCTCCACAGCTGGATGTGGTATTCCAGGTGGGGGTTCACAAGAACATAGAGGGGCAAAATCACCACCCTTGACCTGCTGACCATGCATCTTTTGATGCAGTCTCAGGTCTATCAACAATTGTATCCCATCACTTTAAATAACTAATTTTATGTGTGTTCAAAATAGAGATATCAGCAGCAAAATCTGCAACATATATAATCGCTGTCTGGGTTCTTTTACAATATACTGATTTTTTAAAAGTTAATAAATCTCGACTTGAAAAAGAGGCTCTTTCTTTTGGGAACTGTGTTTTTCCCCATACTTGAAACCATCCAAACTGAAAGAGAGAAACATATGCTCTTGTAGGCTGACATTTGGAACTTAAGAGTTTTTCAGTTTCTGAGTTGTTTCTTTGCCAACTATGCCTTAAAAATGTGGATAAAACCACTTTTGTCTTAAATAATTTTCTGCAAATATTTTTCTTATTAAATCCGACAATGGTATTGAGTACTGAAGAAGGGTTGTGTAGCTCTGTTATTCTTCCATTTTTTAACCTATTTGAAATACAATCAATATTTGTTGCAATAATTCTAACTGTAAATCAATGATGATAACGAGTCATTAAATGTAATAACTATTTTACAAGGTCACTGTTTAAACTTAATTTTACCTCTTTAACATGAAACTCAGTTTGCTTATTATTAGCTGGTTTAGTTTTTGGCTGTTTGGGTTTTTTGTGTTTTTTTTCTTTTGGCATTTAACTTTTACCTTTACTTTCTAAATAGCTTACCTTTCTAAACTAAAGTGGATGAGGCTTTTGATGATCTTCCACTAGATAACTAGTTGGTTTTTTTTCAAACATTGTTAAATAATTTGAAAAGAGCCTTGATTTTGAAACTTGAATACTGAATTATATGAAATGGTTATAAAATAGTAGCAATAAAATATAATACAAGTGTGAGAATATTTTTGTTAGTCTAGTCTCTCTGCCTTCACAGATTACATTGGTTTATTTTCAGTAAAATCAAGGATTTAGACTCTTTTACACCAGCAAAGGTTTTGGTTTTCTTTTGTATCACATAAGTCTGACTCCTCAGAGTGGCTTGCAGTGAACTATCCTCTCTACAGAAGCAGAATACCACACATTCCCTGGGTAAATGCTTCTGAGAGACTGAAAGTTGTTTCTAATTTTTTTGGCAAAGTTACAATAAAGTGCCATAAGAGTGTTGACAGATGCAGCTTTGTGCACCAGCATCTGGCTCTGATTCACAGTGGGATGATACAAGCAGGGAATAATGGATAGCTCTTTTACCGCTGCGTAATAGTGTCAGGATTGTGCACTGATAACTTGTCCATTAAGAGATCAATGTGGTTTCACAAGTTGACCAAATAGGCATAGTTTTTGGGGTGAGAGGGGAATGATAGACAAGAACCTCATTAAAATTACATCACTGGATGTCTTCTCATTGTTTTACATAACTGAATAGAAATGTAAAGAAGCAATATTTAAACTTCGAATGACAGCCAAAACTATTGCAGGAATTGCATGTTAAATTAGGTAGAAATTTTTCAATAATTAAAACTTGATTTTCAATTTCTCATACATATATTTAAAATTGCTCTTCATTACTTCTTTCCTTTCAGACTGTTTGGAAAGTATTCAGAACTCTCCCAGGAGATTACTAGGGGAATAAATGCTTCTGTCATTCTATCATCTTCATTTCTGTCACCAGCAGAAACAAATGTGTCAACAAGTGTTTCATCATATGAACAGCTTTTTTTATAAACTGATGGACAATTAACTGTCAACTCTGAAGATGAATCCAGATGAGTGTCTGCAAATTTTGGGGTACAATACTGCCCTCAGAGGGAGAAGACATGTTAGTTCCTAGGTATCTTTCCTGTTTCATAGGTACCTTTCCTATTTAAAAAGTAAAAGAGGAAAAGTGTTCACAGCTCCCAAACTCTCCTTTTAGAATTTCACTAAAAATCTAGTTTGCTTGTTTTCTACTGGAGACGAAAGGGCTATTAAATAGACACCATCAGAAAGCATCTCTTCATAGGAAAAAGTAATATTCTCTAGTGTTCTCTCTCAGATGTGAAAACCTATAAATTGATTCACAGTTTTTCAAGCTGAATTTCTCCAAACAAGAAGCAAATAACATGTTACTTCCTTATTTATTATGACTGATATTTTTATTGCACTGCATCAAATATATCCCCTCTACACTGATATCAAAGTTGTCTCCATGTAAATGTAAAGTAACAAGGTGAAAAGTTACACCCTGTCAATGATATATTCACAACACATCCTAGTCTTTAATCAAGTAGGAGTGACATTTAAAAATAGTTCAAGAGCCTGAAGCGTTTTACTATCTGAACAGCAGAGGGCAAGTATTTAACTCCAGTGCTACTGCCCACCCACAGCAAACACAGGCATTTTTACTTTCAAAATTAGGCACTTCATGATCTCAGTTTTTTTTTTTCAGTAATATACTCCATGATCTTACAATATTGGTGTACTTTTATACCAGTACCTCCATAAATCTTTTCGGATATTAAATAGCAAATATCATACTGAATTCCTTTACCACATTCTGTAAAAACAATAATTCCTGCTCTTGACTGAATGGTTCTTGACAATGGAAAAGAAAAGACAAGCCTTGGAAGAACATTGTAGACATGAAGAGCATTCAGCCTGTCACTTCTTTCTGGGACCAAGCAGACTCTAGGGTTCCCTATGGATTCTCATCATCATTTGCCTGAATGTCTTAAGTGTCTATGTTTGTCTTTTTTTGTTTGTTTGGGTTTTGTTGTTGTTGTTGTTTTCTTTTTTGTTGGTTTGGGGTTTTTTTGGGGTTTTTTTTTGTTTGGTTGGTTGGTTGAGTTTTTTTGGTTTTCTTTTTGGTTTGTTGTTTGTTTTTTGTCAGGAGTATATGTGCAAAGGGTGAGGCTTCAAAGATTTTTTAATGAGAAGGTGGGATGACTATTTTACCCTATAGGATATACTCTTGCCATGAAAATGTGCCAGAAATCTTCATTAATTTCTCCAAGGCAAATACTTTTTTCAACAGTATAGGATTAGCAAAATCATCTACATCAATTTGGCTTTTCGACTTTGACATGGAAATACACAATAAACATATGAAGGCAACTCGGTGAAAGGAAATAATATGGCCACATTCCTTTGTAGCTCATCTATATTGGAAACAGTCATGTAGTGGTATAAAGTCCATAGGGCAATTGGATGCTTCAGTGCAAAGATTTTTGGTAGACTAAATTGACAACAGTATCACATTTGCTGTTAATTAGATAGCTGTAATGATCGTCCAATACTTGAGTCCGGTGTACTGTTGTTTAACTAAACCTAGAACACAGTAAAACTATACATGTAAAATAAACTTCCAAGTAATTAAAATGAAACCAAAATCTCACCATAAATATACAGTATGCCTGTGGGAAACAAGGGTGCCATGTTATGACCAAATATTCAAGAAAAGTTTAGAACTCTTAATTCTGCAGTATGCAGCATGCACAACCACATGCTGAGGTGGGCATGCAAAAATACAGGCACACAAGAATCCACTAGGTAGCAACAAAACAAAACCAGGCATTTCATTGTAACAACTTGTTGATCTGCCAGAGTAGTTCAGGAAATGTAAATGTAAAGCAAGTTGGCAAACATTGCAGGGAAATCAGGAGAGGAGCGATAAAACAGGAGTATGGCACTGGGGGAATAAAGTAGAGGAGAAGCAGTTACCCTAGAGAAGCATATGCTACATGCTGAAAGAGTGACCAACTAATGTCCCTAAAATCCATCCACATGGGTGAGGTTTTCAAACTCTTGAAGGGCAAAAAATGTTATGAAAATTAAGTTAAAGGTTCCTACTAAAATAGAATCTTTCCTCCTTCCAATAAAATATAAAAATATGAACATTGGAACTATTACTGAGAGCAAAATATAGGAATATCAAATAAATTATCAAATACATGGAGTAGATTATATCCATTAAACTAAACAAAAGAAAGTGGCTTTCTGGATCAGAAAGGCTATCTTGGACCTCAGAGGTACCAGTGGCAGAAGAATAGAGGTGCCATTCAGAACCAGTGTGTCTCAGCGTCTCAAAAAAAAAGTTTTGCTCGGTTTTAAAGTTTTTGAAGTAAAATTTAGAAAATTAACACAGGATGTAATGCATATTCTTCATTTACAGCCATACAAAAGGAGTAAAAAGCAATTTAGGCAGAGCTGTTTGTTAGTGCTGAGACAGTACTGCCTGGACTTGGCTGAGAAACTGTAGTCCAGGGATAAATAAACTCAGAAAAATCTATCCTTTGGAGTAAAGGTGGTTCAGTAATCCCTCTGAGAAACTGTCACTTATCAAATGTATGTTAGACAGAAAGTAAAAAATATTATCAAGCTCCATACTTCATCAGACAAAATCAGAAAGCTATATTTTATACTGTATACAGTAGAGCTCAAGAGGGTAATCTATAAATGTCTAATTAGAATCCAGAGTAGGCCACTGTTGCAGTCATGATCATAGAATCATAGAATCATAGAATCATTATGGTTGGAAAGGATCTCCAGGGTCATCAAGTCCAACCTTTGTCCTAGCATTTCTCTAACCACTACACAATATCCTCAAGCGCCACATCTATTCGTTCTTTAAACACCTCCAGGGATGGTGACTCCACCACCTCCTTGGGCAGCCTGTTCCAGTGCCTAACTACCCCCTCAGTGAAGAATCTCCTCCTAATATCTAATCTAAACCTCCCCTGATGCAACTTGAGTCCACTTCACCTTGTCCTATCATTACTAATTTGAGAGAAGAGACCAACACCAGCCTCGCTACAACCTCCTTTTAGGTAGTTGTAGAGGGC
>WTSP01011558.1:267502-296191 GCA_025331215.1 Actenoides lindsayi
CGCCAGGCAGCTCTCCAGCCACTCCTCCCCAAGCCTGTAGCGTTGCTGGGGGTTGTTGTGACCGAAGTGCATGACCCGGCACTTGGCTTTGTTAAACTCCATACAACTGACCTCAGCCCATCTCTCCAGCCTGTCCGGATCCCACTGCAGAGCCTTCCTACCCTCAAGCAGATTGACACTGGAGTTTAATTTTGTGTCATCTGCAAATTTACTGAGGGTACATTCAATTCCTTCGTCCAGGTCATTGATGAATATATTAAACAAGACAGGTCCCAAACCTGAGCCCTGAGGGACACCGTTTGTGACTGGTTGCCAACTGGATTTTACTCCGTTCACCACCACCCTCTGGGCTCGGCCATCCAGCCAGTTTCTAACCCAGGGAAGAGTGGTATTCATGAGATGAATGCCTGGTTTAGCAAAACCTATCTGAAGTTATGGCTAAACCTCCACTGGTACCTCTTGTAAAGGGCAGAGAACCTCAGATACTTTTCTTTTATTAAAACTAAAATAGAAGTTTTGGAAGTTAATTTATATTGATGTAATTAGTGTGATTTACAGGAAGATCTACATGAAACTTGTCAGTACTGGGGACAAATGCTGGCCTGAGAAAGAAGAAAACCAGATAATGCTTCATGAAGCAGCTTAGCAAGAATTCTCCGTTCTATGGTTTCCTATGAATTCCCTGTCTACAGTTTACATATATTTCATCCATTTTTAAAAGCCAGACTTCAGTAAGATGACAAAACTTTGAGTAAATGAACAACATTTCAGTGTCATTTGTTAAAATCTACATAAGAGCATTAAGTGACCTCCAACAGATGGTTCAGGAGATTGTCAAAATAAGTTGATGTATTTTGAAAAGTATATATAATTAATGAAATTCAAGTTTCAAGACATGAGTTTTACTTTTAATTATTTGGTCACTATAAAATGCCATCTTAAATAGTCTACCTTGCTATAAATTATTGCATTTAAAAAAACCCAAAACCAACAAAAATATTTTGTTTCCTGTAATCAATATGAATTTTTCAATAATACAAACATTCCAAAATACTGTCAAAGAATAAATACAGAATGGTATTGTTACTACAGACATTACAAATCCATATATTATGCCTACAGAATCTAATTAGTGTGACACTGCTCTTATAAACAAAAGATGACAGAAATTCATACTTGGTACAAACAGTCCTACAAAAAGCCCATGTGAAGGAATTTTCTATGAGAAAAAAATGTGGTTTTTCTCCTTCACAAATGGCCATTTTGGGATTGACAGAAATGATTCCTGGTTTGAAAGTATTGCTGGTTTGAAAATATTGCGTTGTCAGGGTGACTGTAATTAAATTCCTTAGATGAATTGTACACAGATCTCTTTGTTTGGATGATGTCATTTACCATAAAATATATAAACTGATAAAAGGATAAAATAGATTTTAAAGCTAATTGGATATTAGTGTTAATAAAGGGCCTTAGAGTGCTGGTGTTTCCTCCACATTTCTATATATTCAAGAAAAAATTTACAGTAATATTTCAGTTCACAAAGGCCAGTGTGAAATCGGGATGTTGCCTGAGAAAGGCAGTAACAAACACTAACTGAACAGTGTTTGATGGCACTCTCCTCAATAATATCTATAAAGAGCACAGAGCTGGGCGCATCTGGCCTTTTCCTTGCTGCTCCAAGACATGGTCTGTATATTTCAGCACTGCCTTTCACAGCTTGTGTGTTGACTAAAACTTGTTTTGAAGGGAATGCTTGATTTTACCCCCCACAAAAATGTATCAGGCTCCATCATAGCAACCATTCACATCACTTAACTTCATATGTTGACAAATGACTTAGCAGCTCAAAGGCAGTTGTTTTACAGGCGGAGCCACAGTTAGACTTTTGGAAACCTTAAGTTAAGGGGGTCTTCTCCTCCTTTTCACCTACAAATCAGATGATTTATGACTTATTTCCACTTTCTCTTATCCTATCTGTTCATCTGTAAGGCCAGCTGACCACCCCAAGACCATTAAACATGGTTTCTTAGCTCTGTCATAGCATACTGAAATGACACAAGGCAAACATTGGGAGGCAAGAGCAGACAGTCATGTCTTTTACCTTCTGAAATTCAACTCTCTACATACTTCCCTCTCTATCTCCCTGCTCATCTTCTTGGTCTTCCAGGTTTCTTTTTAGCTGGAAAGGTCAAAACTGAAAAGCAATCTTATACAAAAGTCCCTTCCCACAGTATGTCTTCTCTGTCTTAGAAAAGTTTCAAACAGCCCAGGGAGCCATCTGGAAAAAAGAGTGCTGATATGTGTCAAAGCTGCTTCCAAATGTCAGGAGAACTATAAGAGACATCTTGAAGATCTCCGTGCAAGTCTTTGTGCTGTGATTTATTAATGGCACTACTGTGTAAAGCCAGAAATGGGGTGAATCACATGTGGTACAGGGGGTTATTTTTTAAATCAAAGCATAAGTGAAGGTCTCTGGAAAGTTTTGCTAACCTTTCTCTCACTCTGAGCCTAGATCAGTGCCTCTGCTTATAACTATCTGTCTTTAAAAGTCCTAAAGGTGATATAATACTTTGCTCTCTTTTAATGGAACCCCCTAGCTCTCCACGTCACTCTTTGAGGACAGGCCACACAAACCCTTTTCCTCCAAAATCCCAAGCTTGTTCATATTCCCTCCACAAAAAATGTGTCCTCCCTCTCCCCATTTTGAGATTCTCTGTTTCTCAGCTACAAGCTTAGTACTTTCCAGCTCTGACTGGACTTGGGCATTCAAGAGAGGACCTAAGCCACAAGGTAGAGACAAGAAAACACATCCAGTTCAGAGAGGTACAAGTGGAGAGCTTCTTGAGCAAATAACTAACAAAACAAAGCTTGTAAGGCTTAGTGTGTCCTTAAATATTCTGTCCTTGACTCTTCATAAATATCACTGCTTATCTTTCCTAGGATTATGTCTTCTCTATAGTATGTCCTCTTGCTTTGAATTTCAGAAGGAAGAATGTTCATTAAATAAGGTCACGGTAGATTAATATTGTGAGACAATGCTCAGCTGTCATCATGTAGCTCTAGCTTTTTTGGCTAAGAATTAAATATCTGTCTTAGAACAGATGATCATGGGAATGTGGGAAGAGAGAAGATAAAGCACAGAAGTGGTGGATCAGCTAAGATATTTCATATACCAAGAACAACAATGGCAGTTCTATTTTTGAAGCATTCTGGGGTTAAGTTTTGCTATTTGTCGTAAGAAAAAAACACAATAAGCTATTAACAATAAGCTCCTTCCACTTGCATCTCAGCCAAAAAAGGCATGGAAAATATTAGCAATTTCCATAGCCCTCCTTTGACTCTACTTTTAACATAAGCTTAATTTTGATTCATGCAATTTAGACAGAAAATTAAAAGCTTTAATAATACAGCCATTAGCTCTTATGCTTTATTAAAACTGTTTGCACACTCTTTGCTGCACTTGCGAGGCCTTTCAACAATACAAAACACACTTTTAATACATAAAGGAGCAGGAGCTCTCAGGGGAACAGAAGAATATTAGAACAGAGTTCAATGATGTAGGAAAGTACCTGGATAAAAATCCCCTTGAGCAAACATGTCAATCACATAGCGACAGAATGCATATTGATCTAACAGAGCAAAAAGGAAAAAAAGAGTAACAAAGAAAGTAAATTTAAAATGTTGTTTCTATGTAACAGTGAAGATAAAGCTTAGCAGTGCAGACACATTTTAAGGATAGTCATACGTTTGTTTGTGTTTTTCCTGGCCTTCATGTAATTCACATGTTCAGAAAGAGAAAATTTATTTCCCAAATCTAATTTAAGCCTCCCAGTCAAGAACTTCAGAGCTGCAAATCAGCAGTCCTGGGTGGGCAGGGTGCAGTGTACACGCCCGAAGTCAGCAGTGTACAGCCTGTTTTGGCACACCTCCTGACCCCACGCACAAGTACTGTGCAAACTGCTGCCTGGCCACACATCTCAAAGACTTTTTCTAATCCTTGAAGATCCATTTCAAATAGTCACAGCCAGGTGATAGAAAACTTCAATAAAGTTTTATATCACCGTATTCTGTTAATATTATTTTAACAGTATAATTAATATGTACATTTAGTGAATGGGAATATCAGAACTTTGCCTATTTACACTCCTGTAACAATTACATTTTCCACAGAATTTTATTATTTCATTACATAATTACTTTCCAAACAGTAATCTTTACAAATATATATGAATATATTAAATCTGGATATATATATTAAAACTATGCTATTGAGAAATTAAAGCTTCTGAATCTAAATGAAAAATCTAAATGAAACCCTGATTTCAAAAATGTTGCTTAACTATTGATTTCTTCTATACATAAGCAGAATTGAAGACCTTAATAAAAATTTCTATTAGTAAGAATGGTGAAGAAAAGTTACTAGCTGTAACTCAGTGCAAAAGAACTTGCAGTACTGGATTACCCAGTTGGTCAGAAAAAAGCACATTGTCTAATGGACTCTAAGGGACACTAGCTTTGAAAGTAATTGTTGATGACTAAGTGCCAGCTCTGGTTAGATAAACTAGTTCACAACAGTTCTTGAATTAAGCATATTCATTCATCTGTCCTAGACTTTTTCTAGCACACTTCCTAGGCTACAGAAGTTACATCTCTCTCCACTGCCAGTTGCATCTCCCTCTTACCTACAGGGCCATTTACTTCTTTTTTGCCAACTTCAAAATGAAATCCTTCAGATTTAGGAATACTGATTTTTTTTTTTTTAAACAATGGCACAACTGTTGTATTTCAAGGCAAAATTATGTTCCCAAGTATATGAGAGTGTACTATTTGCTTTCTTACATAGTTCACTGGAGCATCAGTATTAGTTGATGCTGAGGCATTTATGTGATTGATGCTCTGTTACAGTGACTGACGTAGAAGTCCTTGGGTGGAGAGCTGCAGTTTAAGTCATGATTACCTATGTAGTTGTAGAAATTAGGAAGGGGTTACAGGAAAATATCCACTTGTTTCTACTAGGCAATAGGAATCCATGCAGCTGTTTCCCATTACTAAGATGATGAGGGTCTTACTAGTTGGTATTATAGAACCTAGGGCAAAACTTTCAAGATGTACATGTGGCTGTGGATATAAACACTACTTTTAAAACCTTTAATAGCTCTTCATAATAGTTTCTACTTTCATGTTTAGGAATTCAGATTTATTATTCTAGCTGTTTCCAGCTTTGGATTCCATCCTTAAAAAAATCTAAAGAAATTGTCTACAATACCTGCTCTAAGTATATGTGCTAATTTCTTGAAAGATGTAGCAGTGTGTGTGTGAAAAAAACCCAAGTATGTACAAATCTGTACTCTCAGGAAGCCCTTCTAAAGACATTGAAGTTGAAGAAGACTTCAACATACTTGCAAATGAATAGGTATTACTAAATAAAATGGATCAATGCCAATTCTTTATCCCAGACAAAAATGGCAAGGCACAGCTCTTGCCCACAAAACTGAGTTTTCCTTACCCTTCTTTTGCCAAAACAAACTGCCTTCATTCATGCTGCCCATAGGAAAGAGCTCCTGTTCTGTTCTGGGGCATTGTATGAAAGACTGCTAGATGACACAGGACAAAACTATGTCAGAGGACATAAGCTGTACAGACAATAATAGGGCAGAGCAGAAGCCTGTGCTGGTTCTATTTAGGTTAGGACATAGATATAGCCTGAGGGCCTAGGAGCTCAAACCATTTTATTGATATTAAAATAATCCATTCCTTAAACATAGTAATGTAGACCAGGATTAAAATAGACTGTGGCTGTTTGAGATTTTTTGTTGTTGCTGTTGTTTTTGATGTGTTTTGTTTTGTTTTCCAGTGATTATGTTTGTTTGGTTTTTTGATGTAGGTATTTTGGTTTGGTTTTTTGTTTGGGTTTTTTTTTTTTTTTTTTGTGAAAATATATATTATATAAACTTTTTAAAAACTACCTTAATCTTGACTGTATCTGAAAAAAATAGATTTTGTATTAATCTTTTCCCCATGGGATATCTTAGTAGCTCAACCCCGGAAAACTAGGAGTTATAAAAAAATGGAAAGCAGAATATTAAAATCTGAATGACAAAAATAGCATTTCTACTGCATATGAAATATTATGATGCAGTGTAACATGACACTGAAGTTCATGAGAATTCTTCCAGACATCAAAGATTGAAACTTAAGGAATTTTAAATGAATATAATAGTTCAAATATCTCTTCATGGCTGAAAATTCATTTTTATTTAAACCCTCTTGTTAAAAAGAACATTTCACACTATAGTTTTCTGTAATAGTGACACAAATATTCATCTGAGTACTAATAAATCACATCAAAGTTTAGGACTAGGTTCTTATTGATAAAAACAGTCATAGATATTTCTGTCATTGGACATCATGTGATATACCCTGGGAGATGACCTATCTTTTTAAATTTTAATTTGAGTAAGGAATGATGGAACAGCAGGGAAATCATAACAACTCTTCTGTAATTACTGTTATATTTTGTACAGTGCTGCAGAAAAGCTGGCAGAACTACTCTCCTGAGCAAGGAAAAGTAAGGACTGCAGGATCAGGAAATCTTGGCAAAACCGCATTGACTTCAGAATTATTTTCAACTTGGGTCACAGTGGAAGTACAGAACTGAATTTTCTCAGTGTATCCAGCTGGGCAGCAGCAGCAGCATATGGTGAAAAAAAGAAGGACAAAAGTAGAAAAGCCAGCTTTCACTGAACACCTGTAGCTCTATCTCCAGTGATAAGGGTAGCTGAAGAGGCTTCTTCCTTCCTCCACTCCAGCTGCTCATTCCCACTTTCACCTGACAGGGTTCAGTGCACAGTCCTTGTGATAACACTCTAAATCAGACTTACAAAGTGATCTGTTAAGTTTTGGTCTTAAGATTGATCATTTTGCTAATATTTATCAGCTGAAGGGGGGGAAAATCCCACAAAATCCAACCCAACAAACAAAAATCCACCACAACTCTCTATTGCTTTCTGTAATCTTTGATCCCTACTTACTTAAAGTATTTTTGTGTCAGGGAGTAAAGTGCCTCGTCTACACACCATTGCTTTTTGAGAGCCTTATTCTTAACATTATCGAATGGATCCCACTGTGCACTGAAACTCTGTCAGAGCAAACAAAAACTGAGATTTGCACTTCCCAAAAGGAGCTCAACAATTTGCTGAACTTTGTCACAGCAATCAGCATGAAAGAAGATCCTTTGATTTTATGCCTCAAATGCTCCAATATTTCAAGTAAACCCCAAGATTAACTAGAATACAAATAAATATTAAAAAATACTAGTTCAGTACACTATGCATATCAATCAGAAAGGAGTCAGTTTCAAAATCTCTTGGATTTCTAGAAACGTATAATTTAGGCAACTTCTAAGGGGTCCAGAGCTGATGGTTATGAAATTTTTTGAGAATCTACTCAGGCAGATTTAGGTGTCCAGGTAGGGATGGCTACTTCAATGCTCAGGCATAATGATTTATTTGTGGTTATCAGCTGAAAGGATCAGATATGTGTGCCATGTAATGCTGAGCTGCCTCAATTATTGTCAGAATAATCCTGTACCTGCAGTGTGGCAATTCACACAGAGAGCCAGGCCCTGCTGCCTTCATTCATACAAAATTGTGCCTAACACCATGGAAGAGCCACAGTGAAATCAGGGAACCAGTAAGTGTAACTTGGGAGTGGAAGAACCCAGACTGGCTCTGACAGAGAGAAACGTATGGTTAACACCTCCATTTGGTGGCGATGCATGTTGATTCTTCGTTTTATCACTAAATTTCTTCCTTTCACTGGGGCAATGACATTTCTTTCCTTTTAAGGAGAAATTTGGCATCTGTTCACATCAGATTACATCATGCAGCTATATCATTATGGCATACAATACCCAACAACATGATGATGTCTCGTCTGATATAAGACAAATTGTTACATTCCCTTTCCTCTGCTGCTACTTTTCTTATTGTTATGGAGGACATATACAGATGTAGAAACAAAACGAAATTCCCAAGGGTCATTGGGTAGTCTGTATTGGGTAGTATCTGCTAGCAATACCTTACTGAGCAAATCCATGAAGACTCAGGCCTATCTGAAGAGAATTTGGTCCTTGGTAAAGAAGGATTTAAACTAAAATGAATCTTTAGCCATGACAAACAGCTAGAACATTCTGGTGATACAGGTTAAACTTCTTTTATTCTCAATAGTCTCCTCCTGGAAGTGTGAGATTCATCTAGAATTTATTTGTACTGCACTTTTGTTTTTCATGAGTGGACTGTGGTCCCTGCCACCTTTAACTACATTCTCTCTGCTTCTTCCCTACTACCTTTTTAAGATCTTCATCTGTTTCCTCCTGGTTTTGTTTACCTTTCTTTTCCGATTTAGTTACAGTCTGAAGAGCTTTCTCCTCCTTAATTTTTGGTTTGGCCTTTATTAGCCCAACTTCTGTTGTTTTACTCTCTGCCTGCTTGGCCTTCTCGGTCGTCTTCCCTTCTCCTTTTCCATCCTTCACTTCCTTTTTAACTTTTGCTTCCACTTTAGTGCTCTTTAGTTTCTTCTCCTCTGCAGGTAATGAAGAAAAAACATTTAGTGTCATTCTTTCCCCCAAAAATAATACTTAATACCATTTATTTTATCTTGTGCTAGTACCAATGAGTATTTCTTGATTATTAACAATTTGCTCAGATCTGATGAAAACTATAATCCCTCAGAATCAAACTTAGACAGAAATATGAGATGCAAGCATGTTTTGTCTTCAATCCTGTAGCAAGACTGATACAAAATATAATAGGCTATGGCAAAAATGTTAAATGTTTCTAATGACTATATGATAGCTTTTACAGTTTAAAGTAGGAAGGCCAGTGTTGGTCATTAAGTGAACAAATATGAAAGGTACTTCCACGATGAACCTGAAATTTAGACTTCAGAGATCAGAGCCAAATGCTATAAAAGTAGTTCGTTTATAGTGCAGCATTTTTTAAGGGTCACTTTTATGCACTGATTTTAGGTGTCTGTCAAAAAAGTCTTGAGTTCTGGAGTTTCTCCCTACGTGAATTCCCCAGGCTGAAAGACTGGTCTGACACAGGCCAATTCATGTCCTGCAGCGGAGTGAGAGAGTTTCCAAGGAGAATTATCTAATTGCAAGTATGAGTGGTTGAAGCTACACAGAGGTTGGAGAGACCAGGGGTATTCCTGCTGCCCATATATATCAGCAGCTTTTTCTCATCTGAGACATGGATGCTGCCAATAGGTGCTAATTTACTTCAGTGGAAAATACAACAGTAGTTTAAAATTACACTGAATATGTTTTAAACTAATCTGTTTAGTGTTAAGTGTGCACTTGTTTTCTTCATAGCTCTAACTGTCTCCATCCTTGTGGCTACAAAATCTATATCTTCTGTAAAGCTCTAGACTATTAAATTCACTGGGTTAACTAGACTGGTTCTATCAATATAGAAACTGAATAGATTTACCTATTCTAAACCATAACACAGACGTGTATATATATATATAAGGGCATTCCTACTTCCAAACAAAGGCACAACATGACCAAGTTACTGGCTAGTGAAGAATTTCCTTAAGTAGTTATAGTGAAAATTTATGTCAGATCACTTACAGATAGACTTATTTATTTTTCAAGGAAATGATGGTTCATACCTTTAAATCTCATCTTTGAAATTTCAACGGGTTTTAAAAGGGATCATGCATAGAACTAACTCCTAGATTTTCTAGAGACATTTTAATTCAAATTATATTTTAATTTCATTATAGTGTCATGTAGCTGATTTTTCACACACGTTATATTCTCCACTCCAATAAAATTAAGTTTATGAATTTTAATGTAAAATCTGGTTAAAAAAAGTAGTATAAATAAACAAATACCTTTGGGTCGAGGTTTCTTTTCAGCTTTTTCATGTCTTTCAGGTCTGTCTTTTTGGATTACTGGAAATGAGTACAATTATATATTAGGGAAAAATGCCTCTACAGAAAATATTTCTAAAACACAACAACACCCTGGCTGTTTCATATGTTGTCATGATTCCTGTTTTTCAGATTGAAAAATTCATGTTTCTTTTTTTTCAGGTTCACACATGGGAGTAAAAAGCTTCAAAATATGTATTGATAAACACCTACCCAGAAGACAAGTTCATCACAAAGATCTGAAGCTTTGCAGGGAGTGCTTATACTGCATATTCCAGACAACACAAACTTGCTCAGCTCAATCTCTGAACAAGACACAGGCTTGATCTTCTTGTGCTCCAGCCAATAGGAAGCTGTGTGACTACATTTGTTTTACAGAAAGGTGTTTTTCTTGGGCTCACTGTCTTACAAACACAGGCGCAAGCTTGATGCTCACTTCAGAGACCAGCTTGAGTGAGTTCATGTCTGCACAGGATACACTGTGTAAACACACACAGCTATGTCCCAGAAAGGCTGTCAAAATTTTATTTCTATCTTTCCTCTCTTGGTTGCTATCCAGACACATTGCCGGAACAAAACTGCCTTGAAAGTTAATTATACTCCTTTCAAGTGATAACTACATGACAGCAACGCCCTCTGTAACTGAATTCCAGCCTGGAATTGCTGCTTGTTTGAGCCATGATAGGTATTTAGACTTGTTTTTCTTTTTTTTTAAGACAGCTGTTTCTTAGATGATGTGTTTAAATAGCATTCATATCACTGAAGCTTTCTGAAGCCTTTAACAGGGGCTGGAGAAGCACCCTAAATCTTTTTATTGAACTTAGAGAAAACTGCTGACTGTGGGGGAAGTAAATACCTGTTCCCTGAAGTTCATCTGGACCTGAGCATCCTTGTTTCCTAGGGACTACAAGTAGTTGAAATGGCCCCTCAGCCCCAAAGGGAGCAGAACCAGTCTAGAGAAGACCCCAGATAAAAGGGAGGTGAGTCTGGCAATGGGTAGCTCAGCAGCACCCTGAGGGCAGAAATGTGCTTTCGGAAGCACTGAGGGCAATGAGTGCCCTGGTGCACTGAGTCCTCCCACAGGGACTCTCATGTCATGGGAACTGTTCAAGAGCAGGTAGGTAACATATATGTATGTCGTACCACAGCAGCAAATCTCCCTAGCTATAAAGTGGCCAAATTCTTCATAAAATTTTCCAGCCAGTGACTGGAGTCATGGCTGCTATTAAACACATTAGACCTCTAAGTGATTATTTGGTTAGCTAACAGAAGATAAATGGGTAAAGAGGCTGGATGCTCATTAAGAATATCTCAGTGATTCTTGGAAGTTATTTCCTTTTCAAATCTACACAGACACTGTGGGAAATATTTTTTCTGGATACCTTCAGTGTGATTTCACTTTATTAAAATGTCCTACACTGAAAGTGGGAAAAATGACCAAATATCTCTTTAAAATGGAGACTGGACAATGGCTACCTCTCAAAGTCTTTTAAGGCTTTAAGTCTTCATTCCACTTTTTCTCTTTCTTCAATCCTACTTTCTGCTTCACATTTCTCCTTAGAGTAAGGTTGAGTCCAATAAAGACTGATTTCTACATTTGAATCTACATTGTCTGAACAGGTTTAAATTAAACCTCATTACTTTATGTGTCCCATCATCATGAGATTAATCTGAATGCCATAACAGACTGATACTAAGATACGTTGCATAGTATTTTTTTTCAAGAGTTAAGTGAGTAAAAGGAAGAAGAGGAAAAGACTGAAACCTAACTTCATTATGGAAATATCTGGCTTCTGAAAAGCAATGCATCAAAAAAAAACAAACCAAAAACAAACCAACAAAACCAAAGAAAACCTCAGAGCAAAAACATTCAAATGTCAAGCAATAATAAATATTGCTCTTCTAAAAATGGCATAACAGGGCAAGATGATTGGATTTTTAAACCCCTTTGTTGAAATTATGGCTAAAGATGAAATTATCAGTCAAAAGAATACTGAACATCACCTCTTAAACATGATATTTCTTCAGACTATATACGATAATTAGTGGATATGTAAATCTCAACCAAAGCCACTTCTGCCAGGGAGGTCAGTACAAATCATATACTGAAATGGAAATGTTATTGCAAAAAAAGTAAAGGCAAGAAAATGAAAATCTATTTTTGGATGTGATGGAAGACCTAGACTTAGAGACAGTAAACACTCTTTCATTAGACCTGCACCACAATGAAAACTGATACACAAAAGAAAATCTTTGCAGGCAAATTACTGAATCCCATGGTGGAGAAAGGAATAAAATATAACAGTCATAGGCTTATTTCTTTAGTGGCATGAAAATGATTTTTAACTACCTCTGTGCATCTAGAAAAGAGAACTAAGCAAGAAAAAAGATGAACAAATCTTACCTTAGGGTCTGATCAAGACCTGCTCAAGGAAAAGTGAGAGCACCCAAAAAATGTACAGCATGGACTACAGTTTTATATTTTAAGCGTTTTATACTTTAAATGCTCATCTCCACATTCTCCCAAACATTATAAGCATTGAAAACATAAAAATACACATCCAATAAATGACATTACCTTTAGAAGGTGCTTTCTTTTCATGTTTTTCTGGCTTTTCAGGTTTCTCTCTGTGAATAGCTAGAAATAAATAAGAACAATATTAATGTTTTTTTTAAGTGAGAAAAAGGAGAAAAAAGATGAAGAAACACAACTAGACACCATGGCTATCCATGCAAAGAACCAGAAAGATGGATTAATCTGCTTCTGTATGCTGTTAATGCCAAAACACATGATTCAAACTTTCAAAAACTCATCTACCATCCCTGAGGTCTCTGCCATCAGATAGGGGAGGAATGGCCTTACTGGCACAACTGTAATCTCATAAAAGAAGTTAGTCAAGAAGAGTCACGCTTATTTATGCTGTTTACTGGTTCATTTTGTTTGTTTTGTTTACACTGTCATTTATTGCTTTATTTTGGTTGATTGTTATTTTTGAGCTTTCTTGTTTATTACTTTGGTTCATTTCTGAAGGATTTTTTGAACTCCACATAACAACTAACAGTTTTTCCAGCTATGAATGATTAAACACTGTAATTAATTACAAATCTAATTGCAGTGGCATTATAACTAATGCTCTTTGGGGCTTTTTGTTTGCTTTTAATTTCCACTTTACAAATTGAAATAAAGTACACCATAGTGACTAGCTTTCTGGCTCAGATTTCAGAATACACTTGAGTTGTGCAATAGTCATCAAGTGGTAGATAGTCTGGAATATTCTCCAATATAGGGTCTGATTTGCTAATTCTTAGCAATTAATGTTTACACAGTAACTTGTTCACTGGTTTACAGAACTGATGTTTGTATGTTTTCATATGCACTGAGTTACCCTACAGGGACCAGGCATGTGAAAACACTCAGCTGCCTATTTGACTCTGGCATATGAGTTTATACTAAGAACACAAAAATGTATGCATGAGCACTGCTCATGTAGTCTCCAGCCTTGTTTTGGTGTTTCAAAAGAAAGTGAGAATCGTGGAAGATAAAGAATGTCAGATACCTATTTATTGCAAGTATACTTCAAGAATTAGTTCTGCCCTATTCAATACCTATGCAACAGCCCCACTCAGTGTTGTACCTAAAATATTTTTTTCACATGGCCTGCCTCATTACTTTTGTTTACAGCTTATCAGGTGTTTTTCCTGGATGACCATATTCTCTTAGCAACAATACTTAGTGTGAGTTTGAAATACTCAGTGATTGCTGAGAGTTTATAATAATTCAGGTTATAATATATATTGTCACTCTCAGAAAAAAACCAACAACACACAGAAGGAATACAAAATTCTACTCAGTCTGTATATCTGCACACATTTATATGATCTCATGATTTTTATTCATAAAATTATTTAATATTTTTTTCCAATCAAGGGGATATATAAGTGGAAATTGAGTAGACAAGTAGTTCTGGGGTACCTCAAAATGTAAAATATATACACATTAAATCATTACCTGCATGCCTTTCCTTTTTTTCAGGTTTTTCTTGTCTTTCCAGTTTGTCTTTATGTGTCACTAGGAAAGAAGAAATATGTTCACATATCGTAAAAAATGAACTGTGGAAAAACTTAAGAATCAAAAATAATTCCACCAAGATAAGCCTTAGGAGACAAAATGGCAAACTCTGTTATTCCAGAGCTATCCCATGCATATGTACACAGCATACATCTTACTACCTGGGTGAGAGCAGATAACTCAGGCTAACAAGTTACTGATTGCCATTCAAGCCATGGTAACGTGCCTCAGCTGTTTACTTAAGTAAAATCATCACTTGCAATTGTCTGTACATTCTTGAAGAGAGATTTTCAGAAAACTGTCAAGTACTAAGGCAGAGCTCACAGTAAGTGCTGCTGCCTGCACTAGAAACGGGACTTCACCTGGGCCACCCCACACTCTGTCAGGCAGAGGCTCAGAAAAACCCAGGAATCAATCCTGGAGCATAAGATCATCACATGCACAAATGACACATCTGACATTTGCCAGCTGGCTTGAAAGGGATAACCAGTAATGGATACAGATAGCAAGTAATGGATACAGATATCTAGTAATAGACACAAGCTGAGATCAGTCCCTGGCAGTGATGATCTCAGAGCCATAATTAGATGCCCAGTATGTGTAAAGTAAAAACTAACATTATGACAGTGGAAACTGTATTATGCCATCCATTCATTCACATACCATTCTCCACTCACTTTTCTTAGGATTTTACACAATAAAGTTTTTTGACAATAGAAAATAAGCATGTGGATTTTAGAGCACTTCAGAAAAATCAACTGTGAAACTGCAAGCTAGCTTTAAATCTTTCATCCCAGTTTAGTAAAACTCCCTTTGTGAAGCTAGAGAAAATAAGGAAGTTCTTACAGTACCATGAAAACCTTATCTAACTGGAAGCAAAAGCAGAAGGGTAGGGAATACTGGGAGTCCCACTTTTATTTATCAATATAATGATGAAATACATGAAAATCAGTTCCTGACATAACAGACTGAGTTACTTCTAAGTGACTGAGACACTGCTAGTTATTCTCTGTGTCATTTAAAGGCGTGTAGATGTCACACTGAGGGACATGATTTGGTGTCGATCTGGCAGTTTTGGGTTAACGGTTGGACTTCATGATCTTGAAGATCTTTTCCGACCAAAATGATTCTATGATTCTATGATTAGATAACATTCCTAAAATTCATCACAGAAGTTGATTAGAAATTAGAACAGGATGCTATTTACTCTCTCCATTACCTAGAACTTGAAAAGGGAATGTACTTAAAATAAACATGTAGAAAATAAGCAGTTAAAATATAGGGATGCAGTGCAACTTCAGAGTCTCCCACGAACAATACAATGAAATGGGCCTTAGAAAGACATGTATCTATAGTCATAGTTTTAAAATATAATGTACAGTCTGAAAGCAATATTTCTTAGTATACAGAATACAGAGACTTTCTATATGCAGTAGTGTTTTAGTATTAATTGTAGCAATAGTTCATTAAACTAAGTAGTACATTCACTTTTAGATAAAATACAGTTAGGTAGACAGAATATTGGTAGGAGTTATGACAAGTTAAGGCAGTATAGTAATTGTTATTCTTCTTTGGATCTTTGAGATTGACTGGAATAATTTCTGCCTGCTCTATGAAACTTTAAGAAACATTAAATATTGTTCTCCTATAAAAATAAATTTAAGAGTTTCCCAAGTTTTCCACAAAATAACAGAAGTCTTAATGACACATCCATGTTTTAATATGGAGCATTATAGTCTTTGCTATGATATTTTTCCACATTTCAGGAAAAATTTCTCTTGTTACCACCGTTCCATTTTCTAGTAATAAATACTAATTCTAACAGAAACCTGAATTTATGTGTCTGCCATTAACATCGAGAGTCAGTCTTGCTAACTCAATGTATTTCAAATTATTTATATAAAATGGAAAAGCTCCAGTCAGAGACCATTAGAAAGTCTTAGTCAAGCACAGATTTAAGGAGGATGCACATTCACTTGGGTTGTGACACTTGTGCTCTTGGTTTGAAATAAATCAGCCATGGCTGGATATCAGGTCTTACTTTTTTGGATGATTCATTATGACAATTGGTCTATTTGCTCTTCCAGAGTGGGTTTCTTCCTCCACTCTGAGACTTCATTAATCACATTTTTATGTAAAGAACGTATTCTCAGAAGGCTTAAACTGTTTTGACAAGAAGGTATGTTCCAACAAAATTCCATTTTGCCAAAAAATCCCTAACAAGAGACAACCTAGATAGTGGCTCTTGGAGCCCAGAGATAACTCCTGAGTCATGAGTGGAGAAGAAGTATCTTGATTCTGACTCCTACAACAGGGAGATCTGTAATTTTTTTTGTTGGCATACACCGCCAGTGAATTAGTAAAACCTCTCTAACACCCTCTCCCCAATGTCTCTGAAATGAATCTTGGGATTTTTTTTTTCTAAGGCAGGTCTCCAAAGCAGAATGCCTCCAGGGACCATGCCCTGTATTTTATAATTTACTCATTACATTTTGCTGAGAAATATTCCCAAAGACAATTATTATGCTTGGATTTATTCAAGAAGAAAAAAAAAAAAAAAAAGGCACCTCTTTATGCTCTGGGCATTTTTACATAAGTTAATAATACAGTAAAAACTTGTTCATTAATATCTGAATATAATTTTAGCCTTTCTGCAGAGTGATGAATTCCAAGTGCTGTAAAAATCCTCATTCTCTTTCCAGCTGGCTTTCACAACACCTCATCCATCCTTAAACATAATTGGGATTTACAAGAAGGGTCTAAGAGCCAAAATATTAGACTGTTCTGATCTACTGGTAAAATGACACAGAACATCACATGCTAAATACATACCCTTTAGGGGTTCCTTTCTTTCAATTTTTTCTTGTTTTTCAGGTTTGTCTCTGTGAATTACTAGAAATAATTAAAAAAATTACACCATATAATAATTCTGGAAGTATTATGTATACTTAGCATTTCACCAGACAATTAAGGAAAAAAAAATTGTAAATTAATATAGTGGATTTTAGCTCTGAGTCACAGGTATTAGATGATGTATAGACCTTTTCAATGTCATTGTTTAATTTCAGGTCCAAGAGAAATATTTTTCCTTAAACACACCTTTAGATGTTAGACCATATTTTTTCGGAATAAGTGATTATTCAACAACCTTATTCTAATATGTGGGATCTCTTTTAGTCCCATTACACAAGCACCCTCACTCTAGAATTTCTGACAGAGGAAATTATTTTCCATCCTTGACAACATTGCTTTCTATTCTTAACAAAAAACATCTCACATATTGCTTTCCATGCTCTTTTTCCTTTATTTTTAGATCTTACTTCAGCCACAGGATGGATTAACAAGAAAACATCTCTTTTAGTCAGAGCATAACTTCAGGAAGAGCAGCTGTTCAAACCACAACCAGCTACATGTCCTGCTAGACTCAGGCAAACATGAATTGTTATGGACTCTATTAGCCGCCCAACTTTCAGACCATGTTTTTGCATGTAACTATGTGTATTCCACATCCTCATGATTTAGACAGACAAAAAAGTTCCTTGTCAACCTCTGCTACTAAAAGGCAAGCATTTTCTAATTTCAGGGAAAAATTATTTTCTTTGCAATACTCAAATTTCCACCAACAAGTAAACCACAGAAAAATACAACTCTGGTTAGAAGACAACGTGAGCTTTATACACAAGCACAGTTATGGTTTCGCATACATTCATTTCACTAGCTTTGCAGCAAGTGTCATTTCACAGAGGTGCAGATACTTTTTTGTTGGTTAAATATTTCCTCATTAGAAATTAGGTCTATGTCTTTAAGAAAAATCATTCCTAACATTCAGTAATTTCATTACGTCTAGTGTGTGTTTGCATTATGCAAATACATTTCCAGTCATAACAGGTAAATTATTGTTGATAACAATTAGCAGTACGGTGAAATGAGATTGAAGGGAGATTTTTCAAAGCCTTTAAGGAATGACGGCAGCCAGTTTACACTAAAGAAAAAGCAGGATGTGAAGAATGCAACAGCACTAGCAATGTATTATTGCATAAATTATAGACTGTAACTCATTCATTTGCTTTAGGACATCTAGTAACATACCAAGGAAAAGCAATCTCCTCTCTTCCTATATCATGTAGAATATAGACTGAATGTTTTTTCAGAACCTGTAGTGTGTTTTTACATCTTACATTTGTATTAGCAGCTGCTATCTCTGTGCAAAACACTTTGAGACAGCATATTATCAGTTCTGGATGGGTCAATAGCAGTTTTGCACGCAATAGCTCTGTGATGCCTCATGACAGTGAAACACGAGTTTCTTCATGTCAGGCAGAAGCTCTTGTAGTCTTGATGCCAAAAAGCATAGCTGAATGACGCAGAACAGACTGGCAATCAGAAATCTTGTTTTTAGCCACAGAACTTCTTAGTTGTGTAAGGGATACTGTTGTGAGTTGTTTGGTTTTGTTTTTTTTTTAATTTATTCTAGTTTCTCCATAGCATTTATCTATTTCATGCTTTGGAAAAAACCCCGAACAACAAACAACAAAAATACCCAAAATACACAAACAAAATAAAACAGCAACAAAACCCCACAAAACAAATGAATAAAAACCACAAATAAACAAAACCCCCAAAAAACCACAACAAAATTGCCCTTGAATGACACTAACAGAATTGAGGGTCACCAGACCTGAAAGTGGACAGAAAAATCTAATTAAAGGTTCCTTCACATCATCAAAATGATATAAAGGTCTTGAATGCAAGGAAACATGAATATTTGTGTGTACTCCAAGCTAAAAACATGGGGAAGTGATCAGTTGGCTTCTTCTTGAGAAACAAAAGTCTCCTGCAAAAATATCTGGGCAGGGAGCCTGGAATGTGGGCAAGCAGAGACCAAGTTGGCATAAGCATAAGCTATTTTTCTCTTCCCAAAGATAGTCTGAAGGCAATCTCTGGTTAGTTCAAGAGCCCTATCCTGTGTTTCAATACACCCATAGCCTCAGAGTTTGCTAATCTCAGATTGTAATGTTCACCATTATCTATTATAGACACTGTCAGACCTATGGCTTTTGGGTAGAACCGTATCCAGGAAGGACAGGTAGTGCTGAAAATTAAAGGGTTCATATTTCAGGGTTGTGATGACTGCCCATTTTTTACTTCAATCATAGTGTAGCACAGACACTGAAGTCCAGGGAAACTTTGAATCTGACAAACTTAAATATTTTTTTTCTTTTGCATATTAACTCTGGGGTTTTTTTTCCTCCTGAAATGTTTGCATGTTCAGCTTCATATATTGTCCTAAAAGCTCTTTCATAGAAAGTTCTTCACTGTCTCCAGATCTTTTCCAGATTTAATGACTTGGATATCTATTTCTTTGTAAAGGGCTTAATACATGCACTTTTTCAAGCTCACAGTGCCTAGGTGCAAGCATTATGTTTGAGAAGGCAGGCTGGCCATTCTGTCATGTTTCTGTGAAACAAATTAGAGTTTATAAAAATTTCTTCTGCATATTAAAAATGAAGAGAAAGCACATAAAAATGTTTTTAATGCTTCGAAGTCAAGCACTCTTGAGCTGAAAATTATTAGATCTAAAACTGCTCATTCAACTTTAATTCAACTATTTTTTCCTTCATGACACACTTCATAATTAAAAGATCACCTCTTTTTCATTTTCAATAGGTTGCTTGATTCATCCATAAAAAATAAGAAGAATAACTTAAATTAGTTTCATGACAATTGTGTAAGATTTTCCAACATATTGAAGAAATTTTCTTGGACTTCCTTGCAAATACCAAGCATAAACTCAGAATGAACTGCTATTAGCATTGGAAAAAAATGTAACACCCCAACCTAATTTTCACTAACCTAGATTTTGGAAATTGCTGAAACATTTTTATATGACTTTGAATGAAAACTCAGCCTGAGGCAAAAAGATGAGCAAGAAAAATTTTATCTTCAGTGTCTGGAGTGTAGTAAATTTATAAATAAAATAGAAGATTATAATGGAAAATTTAAAGGTAATTTAATAACAAATTCCAAACTTAATCATATAAGAATATTTCTACTTACTTCACATAAAATTAAAACCAAGAAGCATAGTGTATATGTGAGAGGAAGATATAGTGAAGGGGGATATGATTCTGCTTTTCATTAAAGTGTTTGAGACAGAGACACTCCCACCTCAAAAAAGCAAGTGCAAAAAGAAATGTAATAAGGAGGTACAATTCCATACCTAAGGAAAGTAAAAATAGCTTCCCACTGAGTAAGTCTTAAGTATGCTGCTCAGTATAAAGCTAGGTGATGAGTTCAGTAAGCATGAAGCAGAGATTGCTTGCTCCAGCTAACTAAGTGCTTGTCTACAAAGCAACACACAGGGAGGTTAAGATAAATGAACTAATACAAAGAAGCTAGAGTGCATTAGTCAGAAAGCATTGTATCTCTGTGTAGATGCTTTTATTCAGAAGTAAATAACCTTAGGTGGCTATGACTTGATTCTTCTTGAAGGAGTACTGAAGAAAAAAGAAAAAAAAAAAAAAAAAGAAAGGGCTTGCTCTGAAGAGGGGCACAGGCTTCTGGGTGCAAAACAATAATTTAAGGAAATCCCAGCAATTAATGAACTGTGAAGACACCTGCACTCATTACAAACCACCTCAATTACCTCTGAAGGGAGAAGAGTCTTGCCTCTGACTTTGCCTGGATCTTCCCCAACCAGCACCAGACATGCACATGCTGCTCACTGCAGCACCTAACCCTGTGCTGTATTTAGCCCTTCAACACTGAATGTAAATGCCTATATAAGGGTGAGACCACATCTCATGAGTTACATGTTTCTACAATTCAAAATTAGATTTAATTGCAGCAGTCAGACAGTGTCACAACCATCTGAACTGAGTTTGGCAGCTACTGGTGATAGTTTAACTGCTTGCAGCATTGGCTTCACCATAGGCTGCTTTAAGTCCATAAAGCTAAAAATTACTTGAGACCTGTACCTAAGCCACTACAGCTATGTTGCTACCTATATTGTTACCTAGTTTAAAGCTAACTCAGGTATATCTGTAGCCATATTTCTAGAAATCAGGGTAAACAGCCCTTGTGTCAATCATAAATATGCCCTTTAACTTGCTAATTTTGTCAGTTTATGTGGGTTTCTATCATACTGTGGATTTGTATGGTCCAGCTCTATTTATCTATTCAGCTCTCCCAAACACCTTGACTTCTAGCTACAGCAAATTAAATTATTTTTGTCTTTATATTCTCATAATTTATCCATATGTTAAAATATAGACAGCTTTGTTCTATGGTGTTTAATATTTGCATTATCCATATGGCCCCATTAAAAAGTCAGTAGGAGTAGGAGGGACAGATATGTGCTACATATAGTATATGAAGTAGTTTTGAAGGGCCTAAAATGTATTTGTCAAATCAGGCTGAATCAAAGGTACTTTTTGTAAAAAAAACCAGAGGCTAGTGTAAATTCAGAGGCATACAAGTATCTGTCCTAATATCACTGTGATTTAATGTATGGCTGTCAGAGGCAGCATTGTATATGGAATCATGAAATAATTTCAGTGCTCTTAAGCAGGAGCAAATGCTTTGTTGAATCATTTCTCAGAGTATTTCTTCTTTTCAGGGTTAAATTGACTAAGTACAATAACTGAAATGGACTTAATTACTAGTGGTTTATCAAAATATTTAATTAAAAGTAAATTTTGGGGTAGAAGTTTGTCTGGCTCTCAATACTATAAGAATCTTTCTTATAATTTTAGCCACTTCCATCTGCAATTTCCATTCATTATATCTATTCCTCATATTTTGGTACAAACTTTTCAAAATGAGACTTATGTATGGAACTCCCCTGTAAATTTTGGGACTTGGATTGAGAAGGTTTGACCATTCAAAAATAAAATTATTCTTAAAACTCTAATGTCCCCATATTTTTGGATTAAGAACTGAAATTTGTTTGGGGTGTTTGCTTCTATTAAAAATATTCATTTTACCTCTAGATTTTTCCTGATAATACCAATAAACTATTATATTTGCACATGCTTCCTAGAGGTACTTTTGAAGGTAGGATTAAAACTATAAACGTGAATGCCTTTACCATGGTCTAGCTTGAGGCCAGACAGAATGTTTTCTTGTAATTTTTCCTCCGAAGTACAAGATGCATTTTTGGGACTAAATATGAAAACAAATAATAGAAAAAAATAAATTGTCCTATGTTTCATTAAGTGGTTGTGTAATTAAAGACTGCATTATCAGGCATAAAGAGACTTAACTATTGCCACCTGAATGCTTTTTTTCTGGCATCTTGTAACTTCTTAGTAATCATTTCTGCAACATTAATGTTCTTCTACATAAAGCAATGCACTTTTCTGTAGATGAAATGGTACACAAGAGACTGTTTTGGTCAAGGCTGCAACTTCATTTGTGTTTTTAGAATAGTGTGCTTGAGAAGACCTTAACTGTGATCCCTTGCTAATGGATCTGAGTTCATTATTGCCTGGCTAGCCCCCTGATACCTTAAAAAATTCATTTTTATCCAACATGAACTATTAAGCAGTTGGGAAGCAGTTCTAGGCACTCCAGATGACCCTGATTAGCACAGAACTGAAAAGCTAGCACTAGATGTGTATATACTATAAAAACATGAAACTGCTAAAATTAATATAATTTGTGAGGGTTGGTGTATGTATATACGTACCATTTTTAATAAACTTCCTTCTTGCTTCTTCCTTCATTACTAAGCACAGCACTGGTACATCAGAGAGATGCTCATCAAAATTTGTCTGGCCTAACTATTACAAAGGAGGCTTTCATAGGCAAAAAAATCTGCACATATCCCAGGAAACTTCTTTGTTTTCATGATCTCTGAAAACCAGTTCAAACTAGTTCCTCTGGATTTTTTGAAAGTGTCAGTTAGGGGAGATTTAAGAGTCTGAAAAAGAGCAGGTTCTTAAAATAGAAGTCTTTCTTATCTCTGATACACACCTGGCTCACTCTTAACTATTACTTCCTAACCTGAATGGTGCCCACTGGCCTATAAATTTGCTTTCTTCCTTGCCCAACGCACTTATTGCCTTTTGCACCAGAGGAATTTCATTAGCACTCTACATTCTTCCACCTTTGCTACAAAAAACATTTCTGGATATGTTTGGCCAGTAGAATCTTATTATGAACGTTCACTTACAATATTGCCACACAACACACGCTATTTGTTAATCATAAGTTATACAGGAACTGTTGATCATTTACAGTCTGTGCCAACTGATATTTGAATGCTTTTATAATAAAATAGTGGTAAGATATATATATATATATACACTATACACTGTATGTTACATATATATACGTAGGCAAACAGACAAAAAAAATGAAGTTACCCTTCAGCGGCGTTCGTTTTTCATGTCTCTCCAGTCTCTGTTTATGAATTTCTGAAAACAATGCAAAATAGAGATATCAATATTAAAATAATTTTCACACATAAAAATATCACATGCGCTGTCATAATAAAAAATAACTAAGTGCTTCAAACATAATAGCAGAGACATAGATTTATCATCTACATATTCAGAATTATATATAATAATGTTCAATTTTATATATATATGTAGACATTACATATGGTCAATGATCACAACATTAAGTGATTTTAATAATTATTCTGTTTTCATTTGAGCAATACAGCTATTTTAGAGTCAAAAATAGGTTTTGCTGATCTGCAACAGCTATACAGGTACATGTGTTGGTCATGAAGCAGAAAGAACTTTTACTGAACTTTTTTCTATATATGGCTTGAGTTGTTTACCAGCATTAATATTTTATGTGTTCCAAGTTACCTTTGAAAGGAAAAAAATGTTCTTTTTACTATATTTTCTACATTTTTTAAAGTTCAAACGCTGAATTGGTAGCTCTAACACACAATAAAATGTAGACTCGTTGCTATACACAAATTACAGAGATAGAAGTTCCCAGGTAAGGGATAGTTGTCTTAGAAAATGACTCATTTTAATCATGTTGTATACCAAAGCACTGAGAACTGCCTTATTAGAAGCAGAAGTGGTACAGTATTCACTTTGCTATGCTAACTAAATTCCTTACCTGTGACGTAGATATTAAATTACTGCTATATAAATCTGTAATTGAATTTTTCCTGCTGTTCTTATTGTGCCAAAACCAGGGTAATATTGAAAATGCAAAATGATAAATTTGAGAAAAAGCAATCCAGAAGTAAATCAATCTTGCACAGTGCTGTTTGCATACAATAGCAGAAATTAAAAGGCCGTTTATTATATGTGTACAATAAAGTCATTAAGATTACACAAAGTGGCAGGTTTAAGGTATTGTGCATATATTTCATGCAGGAGGCCTTTAAAAGTTACTGTGTTTTTAGGGAATTTCTTAGTGCTAGTTTGACTGCAAAATCTATATGGAGCAATGGCTGTAGAGCTGGCCATCTAAATCAGCCTCACATTCACAAGCAGCAAAGCTTACTTGACACAAATACTTCAGTAATGTACACAAAGATACTTTGTAGACAGCTCTGTGCACTGAGAATCTCATCTAACTTGCTGCTACAGTGAGGATACCACACATCACAAAAACCTCTACCTTGAAGTGAAATACGCCTTCATGATATGTAAGTGTGTGTATATATGTTTTCAAGTATTACAAAGTGTACAATCATTAAGATCTCTTCACAAACTCCCCATTATAGTTTGAATCATCATAAAAAATTGCAGCCTGGAACACATCAATTCTGATATATTACAACCTAAATTTTCCCAACACAAATAACTATGGTCTCAATATATCCTGATCTTGATCAATTTGCAAGACACACAATAGTGCCTATTTGCTAACTCCAAACTATTTAAAATAAGGAAATGCATTAGATTATTGGAGATATTCTTTTTCCTCTTCTGAGGGTTTTGATATGCTTTGCTTCATCTTTTATGACAAATAGCTTTAATTTTCTAGTAATCACATCATATCTTATTGCTGAGTTGACAAAGCAGCTATAATATCATAGAATACCTACATGGCCAGTTTAAAGCATGTAATTTATCTCTATCAATGTGACACATTGCTAATAAATCCTAAATATTATGAATTCAAGTTTAGAAAAATGACAGAATCAAACAGCAGCAAGGATAATCTTTGTCACCACAGCAACCATCCTGATTCCTTATGAGATGACAGCACTGTTTATTAAATTATTGTAAGGGGTATATATTTTAAAAGCTGTATTTCATTGCTTGTTTTCTTCGGTTATCAACCAGACATGAAAAAACATCTTTCCCCTTGTGCTTCTTGCGTATTCAGCAGATAAGTACCTTAAATACGGATACTGCTTGACAGCAACCTCATTAGACCTTGGGTCTTGTGTAGATATACAGAGCATGCAGAATGATTATTTTAAATAACTCCAAAAAATGGAAGATAGTCTCCTTAATGACCATTTCAAGATGCTGGAAGTATAAATATTTGACTATATTGTTAGCAGGCTGTTATATCTATGTATTGTTGACCCAAAGCAGGCCCTCTACAATCAGATGAGGATCAGTATCACAGACAGCTTTACAGAAAATCCCTGATGAACGATCAGTTTGGGCACCAGCTTCCCCTACCCTTTATCTACCTAATTTTCATTAACAACACTTCAGTGTCCAAAGACAGCCTGGCACTGGCTGTGCATTGGCATGAACAAAGAGCACAGCCCCTCCTGGTAGATCACAAGGAGATTCTCCAAATTCCTGAAACAATTCCCTTCTTTATCTGCTCTCGTGTTTCCTATTTTGACTTTTTGTTATCTCCTTATTTAACATAGTAAAATATGTAGCATTGTTCTTAGCTATTTTCATTGTATTGCATTATGATAGCACCTATGGGCTTCAGCCCACATGAATTTCTTTTGCTTCCACGTGGAGTTGAATAGCATGATATAATATCCCATTCCTGTAACACAGGAGTTCAAACTTTAAGAAGGCTACGTTTCTTCTCTTAGTGGGAAAGCACAGCCCTGCATCTTACTTCATTAGAGGATGAAGTGGTGAGTAGCAATCTGGCATTGCTAAAACAACTCCGAGACTTCACCCTCTGCTCAGTTACCCTTTTAGGGGTAAAATATTCCTTAAAAAGCCAACAAACCAAATAACGAATGTCAATGATATGAGAGGTAAAGTGACAGAAAAAGGGATTATTGTCCCCATCTGAAACACAAGTGATTTACTCAAAGTAACTCAGAAAATCAGCAAAAGAACAGTGAATTTATCTCTAATCCCTGATATTCAATATTATTCCTTCATGCTTAAAGCCATCCTGTTTCTGCTTAAATAATGAGTGTAGTGAGGATAGAATATAGGTGGAATAAGTGTAGTGAAGATGGAATATAGGTTTAATGTATCTATAGTTTTAAAAGTATAAACCCAGAATGAACAGATGGAATTTCACTTGAAATGATAACATATTGTTCTTTCTAAGCAAAGCTTACCAGTTGGTCATCTTTTTCATAATCTCTTACAGGTAACACAGCAATATACAACTTCAGTGCTTTGACATTCTTTCTTTTATAAATATCTAAGTGTGAAAAGGAAAATTAGTCCTGTTCAGAGTCCTGGTGAACCAGAGGTTACTAATTTACTTTGGAGCAGTTAAAACCCTGACAGCTATTGCCAGCAATTTAATGGGGCTATATCCTTGCTAGTTTATCAAGACTAATTGGTATCAGGCAGCTGATTATCCTGAAGAGTTGGTGGAAACAGATACTGCAGGTTAGGCAAGAGTGAGTGCTGTTAAGAGCTTTAGAAGATGAGAGGGATGTCATTTCTAATGTGTTTCTAGATGCTGTCTGTATGAAGAATTTTAGTCAATGCTCTTGCTCCTGATATCCTCAGGAGAAATTTGCAATTGTGCAGCTGATGTCAGTTTTTAATCTAGATAGTGCCAGGTGGTAAGGGTGACAGTTATCCTTGTGGGGCTAGGAGGAGAATAAAGGAAGTGGTGCATTAGAGCAACTTCCAGCTAGCTACTAATACATCATGTAGCTGTACTCTAGAGGAAAATAACCCCAAATTCTGCAACAGGAGAAAACATGGCGGGGGGGGGGGAAGAAAAGAAGAAATATTTATTTGGGGAATTAAATCGGTGTATTGTACCTATATCCAGGAATTAACGACAATGGAACAGAAAGCTTTAAGTACCAGCATTCAGAGCTGGAGTGACACATATGACTAATTTAGGTGACTTCCCTACTACCTTGCTAGTAGAACAGCTGTAGCCGCCATGTTTTCTTAGGTTTGGCCCTGTTCTGAGGATCATAGCAACTTCAGATTGGGGTAGAGAACAACTTTTCCTAAAGTCATGTATTATAAGATCTTTCTTGAAAATGTGACAGGAGATATATTGCCTTTTACTGGTGAAAATGCTGAACAGTCTGTGTGCTTGTCCACTGCATGAGATACCAGGCCACAGTGCCTCTCAAGTATGATTTCAGAATTGTTTATTCAACACTTCAGAAATCACAACTACAATTTAGAGTGTGAATGAAGGTTTCTTTTCTCTTTAATTTTTTTCTTTCACATTTCACACAATTATACAGCAACTCTTTCATTTGCTGTATAAGACTACTTTTGACAAAGTCAAAGAAGACTATTTCTCATTCTTGGTGCAAACCCTCTGCTCTGATGTATATTTACTCAAAACAACACAATGTTCTAAACTGTAAATGTTGCTGTGAAGTGATATTTGTTGGTCTTAAACCTACTCAGCAAAGCTCAGCTACTTCACATTAGTTGCTTTTATTCCTTCCACTTGATACTTTGGCATCACTAAACAGCTATTGGAGATAGACAGAACATAACCCTCAAATATTTCTGGACAATTTACCTATCTTGACTAGCATACAGCAAACAAGTAGGCTTTATATTTCCCCAAGAAAGCAGGTATTTAACATGGCCTTCAAGATATATGTTAAGCTTCCCTTATAAAGCCAGAACAGGACAAAAATAGATTAGATTCCAGTTCAACAGATATGCAATTGTTTCCACACTATTGCAGTTTCACTGATCTATAATAGAAATTCACTGTAGATGACCTGCTGAGATCTTCATCATCGTGCTGAGGAGTGTTTTGATTCCAGAGTGATTTTTTTATCCTAGTTTTCTTTTTACAAGACTATACAGCAAAGGAGATTCATTGTGAGGAAGGTATTTTCAGAACAGTGTGCATGATATTTTCATAACATCAAAACATCCCAGCCCTTGTAAAGATTTTATCATAAACCACGCTTTCATAATCTCCAACTTTATAAACTGAGTTTATTCCAATCCTCCTTTCTCATTATCATAAAGACAATTAAATATTTTTTCCGTATTGCTATGCTTGAAGCAGCATTCTTTTTGCTGTAGAATAAAATAGTAATCTATGGTGAGTAGAAGTGTATCACTATATAAATATATACATATCAGAAGTTTTATCACAGAATCACTGATTAGTGTCTTTGACCTTTCTGCTGTGTTTTAATATGTTTGGGCATTTTCATCTATAGAATCATAGAATTGTCAGGGTTGGAAGGGACCTTAAAGATCATCTAGTTCCAACCCCCCTGCCTTGGGGAGGGACATCTCCCACTAGAGCAGGTTGCTCAGAGCCCCATCCAGCCTGGTCTTAAAAACTTCCAAGGATGGGGCTTC
>WTSP01011559.1:0-14707 GCA_025331215.1 Actenoides lindsayi
TGCTGGGGCTCCTCTGGCCCCGCTCCACCAGGTCCCTGTCTCTGCTGTGCTGAGGATCCCGAGCTGGCCCCAGCACTTTGTTCCAGTGTCACTCTCGGCCAGTGCTGCTGCCCAAGTTCTCACCGTGCTGTGACCTGACAGATACCTAAAGGTTTGATGTCCAGTGTTCAGAAGACACTCGGTGGGTGGGAAGCAGCAGGCAGGGGTGAGGGTGGCCGCACCAAACACTGTGTTGTTGCAGCAGGAGCAGCAGGGAGAGAGTGACCCGCATCACAGGGCTATGCCTTTGGTTTGTATCGGTGGAAGATGCCAGGTTGGAATGTCCTTCCCTTCTCCTTCAAGCCCCTTTGCCCCGGAGTAATTCCGTTCTGGGTGCTGACTCAGCTCAGCTGGATTTTCTCCATCAGCGAGCACCACGAGGAGCCGGAGCTGCGGCGGGTGGAGGAGCAGAGCTCAGGGCAGAGCAGCAGCCCCGGCTAGAGCTCCAACAACATGTCTTTGAAACGTCTTTCAGAGGTTTGTTGCCATGCTTGGAGGAGCAGGCAAACTGGAAAGTCTCTTAAATAATTCTCGCAGACTAATGAACAAATTTGATTAAGATTTGGCAGCTTTTCCCAATATTCCCTGTAACTAGGAAATCTTCCCAGGCAGCTCTGCTCTGCTCCGCGGAGGAGGGAGCGCCTCCTAATTAAACGATGAATGAAAGCGAACGTTCTGATGAGCACATCGGGTTGTTACTCAGATTGAGGCAGCACAAAACAAAACTCCCCTTCTGTAATCCCTCGGGGTTGCGTACCCCGGGGTATCCCAGGAGATCAACCTGAATTACGGCCCCTGGAGCAGGAAAGTTCCCAGCCTTTTTGGGTGGAGCATTATTATCATTGACAGGTCAAAGGGGCTCGGCCCGGCCGTGTGGTACCCGGCGGGGCAGCTCCCTCAGCTTGGTGATGCTCCCTCGCTGGGCTGCACCTGAAAAATAAATACATTCCTCTTTGTCTTGTAGAACCTTAACGTCCTCTCTGGTCTCCTCGGCGGCTGGCCTGGATGACCTCTGCAAGTCCCTTCCAACCCAAACCATTCCACCAGCCTACGCTAATTTTGTGCCTTGGAGTTACTCACTTGTAGTTCCTTGTAGAGTAGCCTGTGTTTGACTAAGTAGGATGAAATAACATGAAATCCATGTTGCTGTTAGTTACAGAGCATGGAAGGAAGGTGCTGGACTTTAAACCCTGAAACTTCAGTAGTTTTTTTGAGGCTCCCCCAGCAGATGAATTCCCTTTGCTGCGTGGATGCTGCGATACCGGCGTCGAGCGAGAGGTTTAACGTTGCTGCTGAATTAGCCAAAATAATAACCACAGGCAGTAGAGGGAAGGTAACTTCCAGCAGACAGAAAGTCCCCTTGATGTCCCAGGTGTGTCAGGCTGGGAGGACTCAAACCAAAGCCATCCTCAGGCGTGGGGTCCCGGGAGCAGAGAGCAGTGACCGGACAGAAGGTTCTTACTCAGCAACGGGAGCCGCCGGCAGCAATCGCTCTTGGTGGTGTTGCTGTAGATAGAACTGACAAGTGCAGTCGGGGGGAATAGAGAGGTTTATTGAGATGCAGGGGAGGAAACTGCTATCGAGGAGCCAATAGAGATGAGCTACCAAAAAATGGGCTTTTTAGGTGAATGTGAGCGATTCCCAGGAATTCTGCATTAAAACCTGTGCCCAGCCTGTGTGTTTTGGTGCTTGCTTTTCTTCCCAAGTCTCTTCTGGATGCTAAAACCCAGGGCTGCTAAACGTTTAGTATGGCTTGGAAGGTAAATGGCTAGGAAGAGGCTCATGAAATGCACAGAAAAAAAACCCCAAAGGCTTCTAAACTTATCCTGGAGTCAGAAAAAGAAATAAACCCAAGAAAACCATCCCGGCCGGGGCAGGTGGCACCGCTTTCATTGACTGTGCTTGTTGCAGTGGTGTTTGCACCAGGATGGAACCCTCCCCTGAGATGCTCCCTCCAAGACTGACAAGCCAGAGAATGTGAAATACGAACGGCAATTTTCAGTGGAAAACAACCTTTTTAGTGTCGGAATTGCTGGGCTGTTGTCTGGTGGGCCCTTCGCCTGCGCTGCAGCCTGGCAGTCTGTTGTGTGGTTATAGAGAGCACCACCCGGCTCGGGCAGCACTGTATTTTAATCCCAGATGACACGGGGCAAACGCATCCGTTTGCGAGGGGCTCTTTGCACCGCGTCCCTCCTAGAGTTCTGCTGCCGGGGACGGCAGCGGCAGCCAGCTGGGAGCAGCCCGCTCGTGCAGCAGCCCCGCTGAGGATTAGTGCCTTGAAAACTCTCTTCAGCTTTTCTGCCGCTCGCCTCTCGCGCGTCTCCTGGTGCAAAGCGGCGTGGCCGTAGGGTTCGGAAAACGCAGGGAGGTCCCGCGGTTCTGCCGGAGGGTTTGCAAGATCTGGGGAGAGAACTCGGGGCAGCTGCTGTGATCCGAGCGCGTTGCGTTGGAGAACGGTCGACGTCCTTCTGCGGGTGGCTGGACCGTGCCTTGAGGCTGGGCCGTAGGGGGTGGGAAGTGGTGCTGGCTGCTCCGCGGCTGTCAGGAGGCGAACGTGCCTCTTCACCGTCCCCGCTCAGCAGATGGCCTGGCTTGAGTCAGAACAGAACTAACCCTGTTCAGCAATTTTACTTTTCGCTTCAGTCTCTTCTGAGTAACGGCACCTTTGGTGGCAGTGCCAGAACCGGGACGATGGCAGTGAGAACCCGTGTGGCCCTGGAACTGGGCGGAAGCTCTGTGCTGGGGAGGGCCTCGTGCAGCCGCGGGACACGCTGGTTTCCACGCTAACAAGGGCTGGTACCATCCACTCACGTTAGGACGAGGTCTCCGTGTTCCTGCTGACCCGTGTGACCTGTGGAAGGGGTCAGAACTTCACCAGGAACATTCCAACCGTTTATTTTAATAACTCGAAAGATGGGCAGATTTGCTCGTTTAATTAAACCAGAGGTTTCCTTCACCTGCTGTCTCTTTTCCCACTGGAATAATGGGAGAAATTGGATGTTAATGGCATCTGGATCAACCTGTCCTGGTACAGGGGAAATCTTTCTTCCTATAGGTATTCTGGTTTGGGGGAAATTTTCCAGAAAGAGCCAACCTGGAGCTGTCTCAGTTCTGTCTCCACTTGCTACTGTGTTGAATAATAATAAACTAACTAACTAAATATATATATTTAAAAAAAAATAAATCAAACTGACAATATCTCCCTGGTCTTGGTTTTTTCTCCCCCCCCCAGCAAAACCAGAAGAGACCAAACCAGCTGAAGCTGTGACAGGGAACGACATCACGGCACCTCCCAACAAAGAGCTTCCTCCCAGCCCCGAGAAGAAGACCAAGGTAGGTGTCGTTTCACCCCGTTCAGCCTCTTCGCTGCCACCATTTTCCTTTGCCATCTTTTCCGCTTCCTAAGCCGCGGCAACCCCAGTTCTGTTTTCTGAGCGGCCAAGCGAACTGTGGCGCCGGGACGGAGACGGCTGAAGGTGCAAAGAACTTGGTCTGTGGCAAACATGGATTTAATAAATGTGTGGTGAGCTTTATTTACACGAACCTCTCCGGTTGGGGTCGGTGGTGCAGGAGGAGCAAACGCCTCTGGTAAGGCTGCTGCTCCGCCGCGGCTCTCCTGGCCGCTCACGACCCATCCGTTTGCCTTGCCACGAGCACGCGGAGCTCCTGCTCGGGACCCGATGCTCTCTCCTGTTCCGAGCCAGCTTTCAGAATCCTGCAGCTTTCGGCCAAACCCAAGCCCCCGTTCCTCGCGCAGGGGCGGGGGGGTTCTCGGTCCCCTGGAAGGCCGCGGCCGTGTGACCGCTGCAGTCGATCGGATGAGGATTTAGAGCTCGCAATCCGTTGTGCGCTTGTAATTGGAAAGCCGTGTCCTGTGCGTGGCACGCAGGACGAGATGCCAGGACCACCCAATGCCTAATCCCGGCTTTACCGGCGGTTCCTTCTGTCGCTTTTGATGCCGCTGGAATAAATCCCGTTCGCTTTGAATTGGATGGCGAAATTCCAGCGGGCTCCGAAGGCCGCCCTCTTCGGCCGCTTCGTTTCGGCCTCGGTTACGCTCAGAAAACAGAAAGCTAATTATTATTTTCTTTTCGTTTCATTTAAAACACCATCTTTTATGTTCTCGCAGCTCGATGTTTTGGTTTACGATGCGCTGTTTGTTTTTGTTGTGTTTTTGTTTTGTTTTGTTGATTTCGCTTTGTTTTTATACCGGACTTTGCTTTCTGACAAACCATAAAGCCCGCCGCGTCCACCACCTCCTCCGCCAAGCCTGCCGCGCCGAAAGCCAGGCCCCTGGCCGCTACCAGCCCCAAGCGGCCAGCCTCTGCCGCGCCTGGCCCAAACAAAAAACCCACGAGCCCTACGGCAGGTCCTCCTTCAGCCACTACTGCTAAACGCCCAGCCACCAGCACTACACGTCCCTCCACCTTAACTCCAAAAGAGACTAAACCAAAGGTAAGAAACTCCTTGCTTTCGGGGGGGAGCTCCCCGAGCTGGCTGACGGGGCGACTCGGCGGCTGTCAGCCCAGAGCCAGCGCGCGGTGCTCGCGCTGATCACGGGAGGGGGAGATGAGCAGCGAGGTTGGCTCTGCCGGGAGAGCCACACGGTTCTTGGTGCCAGCTCCCATTAACCCACCTACAGCACTGGGTCCCGAGCATTCGGTTGGGTCATCGCAGAGGAGAAAATCGAGCTTCATAGGATCATAGAATCACAGAACAGTTTGGGTTGGAAGGGACCTTAGAGCTCATCTGGTTCCAACGCCCCTGCCATGGGCAGGGACACCTCCTACTAGAGCAGGTTGCTCAGAGCCCCGACCAACCTCACCTTGAACACACCCAGTGCTGGAGCATCCCCAGCTTCCCTGGGCGACCTGTGCCAGGGTCTCACCGCGCTCAGAGTGAAGAGTTTCCTTCCTCACTCTTTCACTCATTTTCCTTCTTCCTAAACTTGACAGCACTACTATGATTTTCCAGCAAACGGTCACGAAGTGCACAAGATAATCCTGGATTTCTTCCCTCTACCAATGGAGGAGGGTTTTTTAAATACAGCAATGCTACAAACACAGGATAACTCTTACTTGTGGCCAAGAGCATGGGAAAGCTGAGCAGAGAGCTTCCATGTTAGTAGTGAGGGGAAAAAAACCAGTTTGAACATTTCAGTGTTGCCCACGGACTGTCCCTTCGTGTGTGTGCCACTCTAAAAGCTGTACGAAGATCACTGGTCATACACGGATGTGCTTGGGACGTGCTGGAGATGAGTCATTCTTCCAGAAGAGAAGATCTGGGAGCAGTTCTTGGTGGTGCCTCTCAAAGCTGCAGTAGGGTGTCCACGTGCAATGTGGAGAACAGGAAATGTGCCTTGAGCCTTCCCTACCTTCACTTGTGATAGTCTATAGCCGGAGAATTCGGGTCTGAAAGGGAATGTTAACATCTCTTTCAGCTGATGTTTTAAGTGCTGACGATTCTGCTACACACTTAAGCTTAAATCCCTGCATTTGAGTGTCTTTCTAAACTAACTAACGAAAACAACCACATGAGTATGAAGGCGCAGGAGTGACTCCGTGCTGCCTGGTCAACCACTGTCTTTGGGCTTAAGTTTTCCCATGACTCTGAATCCCTTTTTGATGAAATCAAAATCTCATCTCGTTTATTTCCCTGCATTAGCTCAGTATTTTAATGCTGAAGAGATCAGTCGGGTTACGAACAAGCGACGTACAAAGGCCAGGCAGGAAACGATTCTATGATTCTCTGATTAAATATTTTTCCAAGTGAGGAAGGAACCACGGACACCTAATTCTTGTGCCCACAGTGTTTTAATAAACACCACCTTTGCTTAGGAAGCATTTCTGCTCCTGGAGGGAAGAAATCTCTCCCACAGAGCATTGCTGGCAGGCTGATGTTGTCCCTTTTGTTCAGCAACTGAAACCTCGTTTGCATCTGTAACATCTGTAACATCTGTAAGATCTCCAAGCGTTAACCCCGAAGCAGACACGGAGGAGTTGTAACGCTGGGCAGGGGCCACACCGAGTGTAGTCGGTCGCGTCCGCGCGTCGTCATTCCGGTTCCAGTCCCCTGCGCTGTGCCAGCGGTGCCCAGCTTCCCTGGGTAGGGACTGAAACAACTTCCCTTCGCTTCAGGCTTCTTCGAGTCATAGAATCACTAAGGTTGGAAACAACCTTCGAGATCATCAGGTCCAACCATCTGCTACATACTATCACGACCACTAAAGCATGTCCTGAAGTGCCACATCCAGATGTTTGAACCCCTCCAGGGATGGTGACTCCACCCCCTCCCTGGGCAGCCTGTTCCAAGGCCTCGCCACTCTCTCAGGAAAGACATTTTTCCTCATGTCCAACCTAAACCTCCCCTGGTGCAACTTCAGCCCATTTCCTCTTGTCCTGTCACCAGTTACCTGGGAGAAGAGACCATCACCCACTTCACTCCAACCTCCCTTCAGGCAGCTGCAGAGAGCAAAGTCTCCCCTCAGCCTCCTCTTCTCCACACTAAACAACCCCAGTTCCATCAGCTGCTCCTCACAAGACATTTTCTCCAGCCCTTATGTGACAAAGCATGAAAGAAAAATGCTTTTATTGCTTGGGGGGACCCTCTTTGGAGGGTGATGACTCTGCTGGTGAGTCCTGCCCCAGGCCTCCAAACCCCAAGCTGGGGAGTCCCCGGCAGCAGAACAGATGCACCATGTGCAGGGGTGACCTAAATTGCCATTAAATCTGTTAAATCTTGTGAATTTGCTGTTAAATGCTTCTTGTTAGATTTTAAGTGCCTTATCAGCGAGTTGAAACAGCTTAATTACTTTTTTGTTGGCAAACACTTGGAAGAGACCTGCGGGGAGGCTCCGGCTCTAATGTAGCCTCTTGGTCCCCAGGTTGCAGATGGGAAGGCCCCCGAGAAGCGCAGCTCGCTCTCGAAGCCTCCGTCGTCCGCCACTCCTCGCTCCGCTGCCAAGAGCGCCCCTGCTACCCCTCGGACGACGGCGGCATCACCGGTCACCGCGGCTGCCGGCACCAAAACCACTGCCGCTTCTCCACCCAAGAGGCCGACCTGTGAGTATCCCTCGGGCTGTCCTCGGGAGACAGCTCCTCAGGAGACAGCTCCTTCCCCCCAGCTGCCGGTCCCCCCTGAGCGGCACGGCCGGTTCGCGCCGCGGGGCCTCTCTCACCCACTCCGGGATGCTTTTCCCTGGCTGTCGGTGATCCCCTGGCCCCGTCGGTTTAGTAGAACTGGTCTGCTGGTAAACAAGGTCCAAAAGGAGGAGGAAACCCCAAGCCTTGAAAGCAGCCAGCTGGGAGAAGCCGTAGCTGCTGTTAGCAATGCTCCTGGGAGGTGTCAGCTGGCCCGGCCGTCGTTCTGGAGGGGACTGGGAGCTTAGTGGTGGCTGAAGTCTCACCCCTTTTAATTCGACACAAGACAGGATCCCGTGCCAAGGCACACAGACCGTTTTTCTCTCCAGGGCTTCCTCTTCCAAAACCAAATCTGAATGACCTTTGAGGCCAGCTTGGACCGGCTCTGTGTGGTTCAGGGTTAATGCAATTACTGAACGTGTTTGATTTAAGAAAAAGGATGTTACTACCCCACGTTCTGCCATAGTAACAGTCAGAGGAAACACTAAACCAATTGAAAAGCAAATCTCCAGAGGAGGACTTGAGGCACTCGCAGTAGTGCATCTGAAGAACAGAACGGCTTGAGCAGAAGTGGAGGTTTCTCACTAGTGCAGGGAGAGTCTGGAGCTGAAATCACCTCAGCTCCATCAGGCAGCTGCATCCCGCTCCTGCTGCTGCTAAAGGGGGAACTTCCCAGGAGTTTAGCACAGCACCACGTGCACACACGAGCAGCGTGTTAGCATCTTGGGAACGCCGCTTTCACTCATTTTAGTGGAGCTTGAGACATTTACTGCCAGATAAAAACACAGTTAAATTGTTCTCGAGTCTTTTCAAATGACCAGACCAGTCAATGGTCTAGTGTGACTGGCCAGTAAAGATGCAAAACTAATACCAGGTATTGGTCGTGTTGTTCTGGGAGCCCCCAGACCTGACTTTAGAACCCGTCTTTCCCCCAAGAGCAGTAAGGTTGGAACTGTTGAAATCTGTTGGGCTGGATCTGCGTTCCGCTCTCTAGAGGAAAACATAATTAAACAAGTGTGGAGGAAGTGCTGCACTACCCAAGGGCCCTGTATCTTAACGGATCCTGTGGACATCCGTGGAAAATTCGTTTTGTGTGGTCTTTTATGCAAACTTTAGCCCAGAATGCTTAACGTGTTTTAATGAGTTCAGTTAATTTCTCCTTCCAAAATTGAGACACAAACAAAGGAGCGTTTTCTGATGACATTTGAAAAGAGATGGAGTCAGCGATGCAGAGATGCAGGAAGGTTGTTCCAAGTGGCAAGATGTACAGAGGAAGAGGCTTCTGCACCAGCGAGGGTGGTGGGACATTGCCAGAGTACAGTGAGAACTGGGTGGGCGAGGGAGAGATGAGGTCAGCTGGAGAAGCTCCATCAGGAGTTAAAGCTGTTCTGTCTGGATCTGGAAGTGCACCCAGAAGTCAGGAATGGTAGAAGCAGGGAGTCCTGTTTTGGGCGAGGGGAAAGCAAGGGTGTGACAGAGGACGAACAGTGTGGTGGGACGTGGGGAATTGCAGTGAGCCAAGCTCTAGCAGTGCACTTCAGCTCGAGCACATGCAACTTCAGCTGGATCCATAGGTGCAGGTGATGGAGACCTGGATCTCTTCCCGTCACAATTTAGTTTCTCATTACCTCACACTGAGGCAGATAATAAGTTTCTAGCTAAGGCTGCTATTTCAGAAGGACATCTGCTCTGCTTTTCAGGTTCAAAAGACAAGCAAAGACTGTCAGTTAGAATCCTTGAATGGTTTGGGTTGGAAGGGACCTTAAAGCTCACCTGGTTCCAACCCCCTGCCGTGGGCAGGGACCCCTCCCACAAGAGCAGGGACCCCTCCCACTAGAGCAGGTTGCTCAGAGCCCCATTCAACCTGGCCTTGAACACATCCAGTGCTGGAGCATCCCCAACTTCCCTGGGTGACCTGTGCCAGGGTCTCACCACCCTCAGAGTGCAGAAACCTTGTGGTTTGCTCGAGGGTTGAGTCATTCTCGCTGTTAAAAAGTATGTGCTCAGTGAATGGCACGGTTTCACTTTTTGAGGTGTGCACTGGCAGTCAGTTTCTCAACTAAATGAGAGCCTTGGGTTATGTGGGGCTTAATTATTAATTTTTAATTACGGTTTTTTTCCCAGTTCCCGCCCCTGTAAAAACGACTTTTATTGTTTGTCATAAAGACAAGAGCACCTCTCTGTCTTTCAGATGAGGAGAGGATGAAAGTCTTGGGCTGTCATTACAAACCATTTCCCCGGTAGCTTTATCATTCCGGTTTTCAGCATCGCCCGCTAATAACAGAGACAAAAGTGTTCCAGCCTCGGGCTCCCCGCTGAGACGAGCAGAAATAACATCTCTTTATGGATTAAAGTGACACGTTAGTCCTCTTGCCTTTACATAAAACTAAGTCTGCTCTGTCCATACGGTTTTCCCAATTAAAGTTGTGGCCTCAAAGGACGAGATGAGGTTGGTTTGGCACGGCCTTTTTTGAAGTGTTTTGTATTAATTATATATCTGTCCTTTAGGCCTTATTAAATGATTCATCTCATTAGCTCCTGTCTTATCTGTGGTGGTTAATTGAATGCTTTTAGCAAAGTCAGGATGGAATGATCCAGACTAACTTGGCCTCTAGTTACCGGCCTCTTTCGCATGCTCTTTTCCACCCTGCTATTCCCTAAAGTGCCCTGCCAGCTCCTTGAGCTTATCTGAAACCCTGAGACTGTTTGTTCAAATTAAATACTAGAAGAGGGGGAAGCAGGTAGTCATTTCTAACTTAGATTTTTTTCCATTTGGTGTTTGGTTTTAATGTTGCCCTCCTTATGAAGCAGATTTTAGCCACAGTTGGTGCTGGAAAGGCTGGGATCTCATCACCACAGCTCTTCAAGTTGCAGTTCCTATTTTTCAGTCTGGTTTTTTTTTTCTTGGTCAGCTTTGTGTCTGGTTTTATTCTGACATATAGATGAGTTCCTGGTTTAGTCTGTCCTCTGTCTGCATGGAATGTAATCAGGTCATGATCACTGGTGTTTGGCCCAAGGCGTAACGCGGTGTCAGGATTGATTTTTGGGTTTATGCAATCATCATGGGGACCCAAATCTGTGCACTGATGTCTGTGAGAGAAGATTGGCCTGGGTTAGGACTGATCTAGCAGCGAGACCAAGGTTATAGACGGGACAAATGCAGGTTTGCTTCTGCTGATTAGTAAAGAAAGGAGCTCTGGGGGGGTTGTTTTGGTTTGTTTGGGTTTAAGAAATAAGTCTGGGCTGGGATTGGGATGGTGTTCCTGAGTGTTGTCAGATTTGGTGAGTTACTTTAAGAAAAAACAAAATGCAAACCATACCCCAGATGTGTTGGATCACTGGCTGGTGAGTTGGTCCGTGTGCTGGAAGGCACGAGGGGGCTTTGCTGTCACGCGGAGGACCACCTCAGCCAGGTCTTCAAACAGAGCAGTTTGTTCTCGAGCTGCTTTCTTTCGAGCAGCATGTTAGGAGTTGGGATGGTGGGTACAGAGGCCCATCGATATGCGAGGAGCTGCGGAGAGCCCCTGAGCTCTGGGGGAGGCTGTGCTGGGATCCCAGGCTCCTAACCAGTGTGTTTTGTGTCGGGCAGCCATCAAGACTGACGCGAAGCCTGCCGATGCCAAGAAGACCTCTGCGAAGTCACCATCAGGTAACTTTGTTCAGTTCCCATCGAAACCAGATCCTCCTTTCTCGGGACTGTGCTTGTCGAGCGGGTCACCCTACGTCTTTAGGACTCGGAGGGGGTTTGTTTAAATGGCCTCTGACCCGTCTCTTTCCCCCTTCCCTCCCAACCATCGCCGTGAAAATCGTAGCAGACTTGAGCCGCCCTAAGAGTGCTACTGGAAATGCAGTAAAAAGCAGTGCCACCACTCCTTCCACCACCACCTCCAGCGCACCTCCTTTACCGGGAGCGGCCGCCAGCCGTCCCAAACCCAAGCCTGCTGCGACCAAACCCACCACAACCTCCACAGCAGACGCTAAAAAGACAACTGCTAAGGCTCCGACTAAACCCACCACTGCTTCCAAACCACCTCGCCCGACCAGCAGCGTTTCTGCTCCCGACCTGAAAAATGTACGTTCCAAAATCGGATCAACAGATAACATTAAACACCAGCCCGGCGGAGGGAAGGTGAGTTTCCTGGTAGCAACACACGCCTTGGAACAGTAGCTCTTACGCGTTAGGGGTGCTCTTTGCTACTTTTTGGTGGCTGTGTCCTCACTGCTCTTCTCGGTTACGCTCTGCAGAGCTGCTCCTCGGGTTCTGGGTTTATGCACGAGGCGTTAACGAGGCAGCGGTAGCGGCCTGCAGAAGGGATCTGCCTTAATGCCTGCACGGTGTTCACTGGTGTCCCTGCAGGAATCCAAACCCCCGTGGGTCTGCTCTTCTGGCCTGCGGCCCGACAGAGGACACCAGTTGGTGTTGAGAACTCAAACCCTTGTCTCTATTCCAAAACTTTGCCTTTGAATAGAGGAATGGAGCCTGCTGGGCGGTGCGGGAGGGGGACTAACGCACTGCCCCGCGGGAAACCTGGATTCAGGAGCAAGTTCCACAGCACCTTTCCCAGCTCTAGGAACGGGGACTCTCTTCTGAAAGGAATTGGGTCCTCAGAGGCTGCTCTTTGGGTAACTGTGGTGGCCACAAGAAAAGGAGAGGGTGGTGTTGGATGAGCTGCGGGGAAAGCGTGCGCAGAGTTGTAGCTCCAGGCTCTCGATCAGTAAGGGGCTTAAGTTGCACTTGCCCTGGGAATACCTGTGAGGAAATGGTAAAGCTGTAGGGCTGTAGCTGTAGCCCTCTTCTGAGGGCTTCAGGAATTCTGTGGGTATGCAGAACCACAAGCCCTTTATCAGAGGAGATCCACCCTGCGTGTCGCTGCCCGTAGCCGGAGGGCCGTCGCTGCCGCCGAGCGGGACGGGTCGGCCCGCTTCTCTTTGCTGCGGCTCTGCGGCCAGGAGCAGCTCGGCAGAGGCCTTCAGCCTGCTGCCAAGAGAGGACGTTTCACGCTGGGAGCTTTAATCTCCTCTCGGGCACGTTACAGTCAAGGGCGTTCCGGGGCCGGTGTGCTGCATGGCACAGGCAGCGTGGCTGCAGCGTGGGCTGAGGCCTCGGGCTGCAGAGTGTCTTGGCTGTGCCGTTTCATCGGCAGGCCCCACAGCTTCCCGGGCCAGAGCACAGAACCTTCCACTCCCCAGAACAGAGTTTCTGGAGATGATAACCCCAGTCTGCTGAAACATTTGGAGGCGAGCAGGAGAGTGGCCCTGTCACATGCCGTGTGTTGTCGCTTGAAACCAAAGAGGAGTTCAGAAAACCTCCCGCCAGCCGGGCCAGGAGAACCCGTCAGGGTGTTCGGGCATTTTAACCTGTGCTGGGTGCTGAGGGTCACGGGGCTGTGTTCCTTGCAGGGTGGTTGTGTCAGTCTGAGGGAATTGACTTTCCCATTTAATTGTGCTGGTCTTTATTTCCTGAATATTTTCATAGAATTGCTGAATCCTAACAATTGAATTTTGATGAAAATCATCCTTTTTGCAGTGTTATTGGTGTCGAGACGTGCTTAGAATCTGCCACTGCTGTAGGAGTGCTGGGGTTTGTGTTTTACTGTTCTGTTGCTGGTAGGTTAGCGAAATGCAGGGTTTATGCTGAGCCCCTGCCTCTAAACCTTGACAGCCCCCCCCCAGAATGCAGGTTCTGCTGCACTTCTCTGGATCTAGACGAGCAGAAGAACAGATATTTATTGTCAGGTATCTCCTGAATTTTTCTGCTTAGCTGGATTAGGTGGGGCCACCTGCATTCGGTTAGTTAAAAAACAAACCCTAAACAAACAAACAACTGAAAAAAATCAGCTGTTGATCTCAAAGCCTGAGTCAGATGAGATTTGTCTGGGTGAGCTATCAGAAGCAGCAGCCCAGTGTTTCTGTATCAGGGCTCCTAGGGCTCAGCAACAAAGAAAATCAGCCTGGGGATGTGTTTGCCTCCAGGGTCTGTGTAACGTCCTCCGTGTGAAGGACCTGGTCCTGCCCTGCTCTTGGGTTCCAAAGAGATGGGGTTTGATGTGTTGGCAGAATTGAATGCACCGGGGTCACTTGGAGTCCTGCCAAAGTGACTGCTGGGGAAGTGATGAGTTACCAAGGCAGTTCTTTGAGATGTGGAGAACTGTCATTATGGCTTCGTGAGCCCGGGGTGCCTGTTCCAGCCCGTGCTGGAGTGATGTCGCTTCCCCTCCGCCCCCGTGGTTGTACTGGTCCTGGGCACGGGGTGATGCTTCGCCTGGGAATTGCAGCCCGGGAGCAGCTCTCCCAGGTTCCCCACTCCGCTAAGTTTAGCTTGTGTCGCCCTGCTCTCCTGCCCACACTTTTGCTTTTGCTGGTTGAAATCATCCATTTGTCTCCATCTAGGGGAAGGTAGAGAAAAAGCCAGAATCAGCCGCTGCTGCACGAAAGTCTGAACCCAGTGCGCTCTCTAAAATGGCTCCTACTAAAACAACCGTATCAAAAGAGGGTGCCCCAAAGCAGCCCAATGGGAAAGTGAGTTTATTTCAGACTTTTCTCGGTGGGAGATGGAAGGAAAACGTTTCCATTTTGAGTCACTTTCCCTTCTCTTCAACTCTTCTGCTCTCTCCTGTCGGTGTCACTGTCCCTTGCACAGACACTCTTCTGATTCTCTCTCGTAACCCCTGAGATGTCCTCGGTTGAACACAGCCAGGGACCGCTGTCCTAGGGACCTTTTCCAAGGCTGCTGGAAACCTTTTCAGAGGAGAGTCCTCCACCTTCACTTCTAGGTAGATAACTTGGAGGCAGAGGTTTCCTTTCAGACCAGTTCTTCACGCACAGCAGTAGTTTGTAGGGAGCTGCTTGTTTGAAGGTTGCAGAAGGCCGAGGGTGTCGTGTCAGTCGTGCCCAGACCCTTTCACTCCGTGCAGCAGGAGGTCACCGTGCCACGGGTTACCCCAAAGCAGCTATTTCAGCACCAGTGGGTGGGCTGGGGAGCGAGGTGGGAGCACCCACGGGGCTGGCTTCACTCAGATATGGTCAGACAGAGCCTGGTAACGGGATCGGTACCTCTGGTGACCCATGGTAGCCCTCCATGGCACGAGGACGCTTTCAGAGCTGCTGTTGCACTGAATCCAGTCTTTCTGAGCGGGCTAAAGGAGCTTTTGGCATCCTGCTCAAGTGAGAATGTTCTGGTGATTCCTTTTGTGCTTCAGATGTGTCACCTCCTTCTAGAAAGCAGGATACAGCTTCTGCCACGCTTTGCGCTCTGTTCAGTACCTCCCAGCCTGAGCACGTGTGGTAACTAACCCCTGTGAGCATGGGCCCGGGGCTCTAACTCCCTTACTGCTCCGGTGAGTAGAGGCTCACTTAGCACTCCCCTGCTGGGTTTTGAAGAGGTCCGAGTTGGTTTAGTTTAAAGGAGAAACAGTTTAATCAGAAGGATTAAGGCAGAACAGTTTAGTCAATAGGGGTTTCCAAGCCCCCCGTGGAGCTGTGGTGCTGAGGGCCATGGGTCAGTGGTGCCCTGGCAGTGCTGGGGGGTG